>PVKM010006482.1:0-43420 GCA_004027735.1 Carollia perspicillata | reverse complement strand
TCAGACCCTTGTGGTCAGAGAAAATGCTTGGTATGATTTCAATTTTCTTGTATTTGTTGAGGCTTGTTTTGTGTCCTATCATGTGGTCTATCTTTGAAAATGTCCCATGTGCGTTTGAATAGAATGTGTATTTAGCTTCTTTTGGATGCAGGGCTGTATATATATCAGTTAAGTCCATTTCATCTAGGGCATTGTTCAACGCCTCAATATCTTTGTTGATATTTTGTTTGGATGATCTGTCCATTTTTGAGAGTGGAGTGTTAAAATCCCCCACTATAATTGTGTTGCTATCAATGTCTTTCTTGAAGTCTTCTAAGATTTTCTTTATGCATTTGGGAGCTCCAATGTTGGGTGCATATATATTTACAATGTTTATGTCTTCTTGATGGAGTCTTCCCTTGAGTATTATGAAGTGACCTTCTGGGTCTCTCTTTATAGCTCTTTTTTTGAAGTCTATTTTGTCTGATATGAGTATTGCTACCCCGGCTTTTTTTTTTCCTGTCCATTTGCTTGGAAAATTTGTTTCCAACCCTTCACTTTCAGTCTATGTATGTCTTTTGTCCTCAAGTGGGTCTCTCGTAGGCAGCATATGTGTGGGTCATGCTTCCATGGAAAGCAATCTCTTTGTATATGTGTGATTGTTGCACAAAGCAGGTTCATTCTGTGCAGGCCCTGTGGCTGTGGGTCACAATAGCAGACTCTTCTCAACAGGCAGGTTGCTCAGCACTTGAGCAGCCACCTCTGGAGATGCTGGAAGGCATTGCAAGCTTCCAGGAGCTCTGCTTCTGGGAGTCCATTCTAATGAAACCACTGGAAAGGCAGGCAGAACTGCCTGTAAAAGCAAGTTCATCACAGCATCATGCTAATGGCGAACACTCAAGGAAGATGTCCAGAATACTACTGCTAGTTTCCTGTTGCTGCTGTCACACATTACTTCAAATTTAAATAATTTCCAATAGCACAGATGTAGTCTCTGACAGTTCTAGTGATCAGAAATCTGAAACCAGTTTTGCTGGGTTAAAGCCCAGGTGTCAGGGCTGGTCTGTTCTGGCATCTTTGAGAGGATAATTGCTCCTTTGCCTTTTCAGTCCTATTGCCCCTGGCCATGTCCCTGAGCTTCTGACCCCTCTTCCTCTGTCCCCAAAGAGCATCATCACTTCAGTCTCCGCTTCTAGGATCACATCACCTTCTCCTCTAACTCTTACTCCTCCTGGGTCCCTTTTAAAGGACTCTTGTGGTTACATCAGGGCCATGTAGATAACCCAGGATAACATCCTCATTTTTAATTCCTAATCTCTTAAAATTAAGATCCTTAACTAATACAAGATCATATTGAATGTCAACTCTGATTGAAAGATTAAAAAAATCTTTCTAGAGGGAACAATCTGTATCTGCTCCTGAGGGAGTCCTAGATGTTAGAGATTACATTAACAGGTTTGTTTTGGTAACTCAGTCCAGGGTGGGTTGCCATCTTACTAAATGAATCCTGTAGAATGAATACATACACCATCCACTGGGAATGAAATCCTCCAATAAATTTTATCTAATTTTTTACATACAAAAAAAAAAAGAGAAGAAAAGATCCTTAACTTAATCACATCGGCAAAGTCCCTTTTTTTTGTATAAAGTAATAGTCACAGTTTCCAGGGGTTAGGGTGGGGACAGATTTGAGGGACCATTATTCACTTTACCTCAGTATCAAACCACAGCAAGTTGTCGGGTTACATCTATGCAATGAAATATTATGCAGCCATTAAAATTCTTGCACAACATTTAATGAAGGCAAAAAGTTATCATAATTCATTCAATGTTTGATCACTAAATCTTACCCTTCTAAAGCTCCAGGTCTTGTTCAGAGCACTGGGGAGATGTTTAAGGGTAGATGTCCCACTCCCTTGCATCTTATGTCCTAGTGAAGGAGATGGTAAATAAGTAAATGAATTAATAAATAGTAATTTCAACTAGTGATTAAGTGCTATGGAGCAAATGGGAGGGTCATGAAGAGAGACATTGCATAGGAAACTAAGGAAAGTTTTCTAAAGCGGCTGCATTTCCACTAAGACCTGATGAAGTGAAGGAGGCTCCCACGTGCAGACCACAGGGATGAACCTTCCAGGCAAAGGGAAGGCAAGAGCAGCCAGCTTTCTGAAGGCAGGCAGGAGATTGGTATGTTCTGAGGCCTCAGGCCAGAGTGGCTGGGCATAGTGAGCAAGGAGAGAGATAGGGTAAGTAGGCATGAGGAAAGATGTTGCAAGTCAGCAGCTGGCATATACTGCCAGTTATTTCACCTTAATGTCCCATTTCTCTTCTTTCCTACAGAGGCAACTAGCTTAGTGTTTGTAATTAAGATACTGGTTTTCCTGGCATCTCTTGCAGCTAAAGTTGGGGTTAGGGACATTGTGACCCTGTCCATGCCAGTAAAGATGTATGGTGATATCAGTGTGGAAGGAGGCTCCTAGGAAGACTCTTGCAAGGGAAACAGACGTCATAGCTCATCTTCCTGGACTTCTGACTCTTGCCCTTTCATGGGTCTCTTCTTTCTCTCTCTGAAACATGGATGAGATCCTGGAGATGAAGCAATGCCTTGCAACGGTTGCCTTGCAACCGTGAGAGGGAGAGCTTCAGGCTAGGGACTTTGGGGCAGAAAGATGAAAAGTGCCTAGGATCTCGAGGGCATCCTGTAGCTGTTACACTCATTCTGGAATACCCGCCTTCAGATTCCAATTTGGCTTGACCACTCTCGATAGGATCCCATGACATGAGTTGCAACCCAACCCCTAAATAAAAGATCTGGGAAGAATTCTACCTTTTGTTCCATGTGTAACTAGAAATCACCTGAGGGTTTTAAACAGGAGAGCTATAAGTTCTGATTTATAGTTGTGGCAAATGATCATACCTGCTACATGGAGACTTGAGGGGACACTGAGTGGATGACCATTGCAGTAATTCAGCAGAGAGATGACACTAGCTTAGACTAGGGTTATGAAGGTAGGGAGACAGAGTTTGAATGTATTTCATGAAATTAAAAAAAGGAAAGGAAAGTCTATATACATTAAGATAATAGTAGCCAACATGGATTAAGTATCTGTTATGTGCCAGACAAGGTCCTAAGGATATTACATGGACTAACTGACGCATTTAATCCTTAAGTGTAAGGATTCCCATGAGGTAGGCATTATTTTTTTAACTGCATTTTACAGATAAGAAAATTAAGGAGTAAAATGGTTAAGTAATTCTCTAGTGAGTGATAGAGGATGCCAATGTGTGTGTCCATGTTTTGGGGGTGGGGTTCTGTGCGTGGATCGGAATGTATAGATTGGGCGATATGGATGGAGACATCCTAGAAAAATGGGCTGGAAGGAATTATACCAAATATGTTAGAAGTTTCATCTCAGAGCAATAGGTTTACAGGCAATTTTTCTTCCTTATACTTCACATAGAAAATATATTGTGGATTAGCTTTGTCATGTTTAGCAGTAGATTTAATATCACATTAGTTATTCTTAGGCAAAGAGAGAATGTCATGGTATAGTTCTCATAGCCAAGACAGAAATCATACCAGGCTGAGCTGTGGAAATAGAGTCATGGAGCAGGTTAAGTTTCTAGACCTTTCGGGCTTAATTATGCCTTCCTCATCCTAACCCAGTCAGCTGTCCACTAACGGATGGTGTCTTCTAGAAATAGTCTATTCAAATACACACACCTTTCAGCTTTTCCAAACCCTGGCATTGGAGAGAAGCAGCTTTTTAGCACACAGTCTGCCTGTTTGTTTATATGTGCTCCCCATGTCTAGATTCTGTATGGCAGAGTGGCTTTCTATGAAGAATTTCCCATGCCAGACATGGCATCATTTAGTTTATTGATGCTAGAGAACCCTCAGGGAAGTACTACACCTGTGTTATATATGTTTGTGTGTGTGGATATAAACCGAAGAACAACAGATCTTTAGAAGGTGAGCTCACTTAGCAAATTCCTAGTTTGTGGAGCTGTTCAAAGGTAAACCACATCAACTCCTCATGTGTACCTTTTGCCGGAGTCAGCAAACACAGAGATGGTAGTGAAAATCCAACTGGGGAAAGGGGGACCCCAGAACAACCTTTTAAACTCCAAATTCTGGAAGTGTCGGGAGGCAATTTTTTAAAAACCTAGATTCAAACAACTCGGTGGGCAGCAAAAATTTATTTCATTTCTTAGAAAAATCTCTATCTCTCTATCCTTAAACTCCTTCACATTATACTGTTTGCTTAGTTCTTAGCACTAAACCTTGTACATTAATGCCATGAATATAAGAGGAGAAAAATGTGACAATAAACATATCAAAAATATAAAATAAGAGGTAGTAAAATAATGGATTCAAAACTCAGAGAGTGAAGAAAATGCTAATATTATGCATTAATATACATGTATCTTTTTCTTAAGGATTTGAGAACACTAGCATATGTGCTACTTGTTTTTACATAGAAAACTTGAAGGGCATAAAATCCATGATATATTAAAAACGGAGGATAAAAGTCTAAATAAACCACAGTTTATTCTTTAAGAATAACTCTCTGTTCCGTACATTTTCTGCCATTTGTAAGATTTGACCAATTCGTAAGTAAGGGTAGGCATCAGATGGTGTAGTCCAATGACATGGAATATCAGTGGGGGAGAAAATGAGGAAGATGTCATGTTCATTGTACAATCAAGAAGCATGAAGATCAGAAGAGAGAGGCTTTAGGAGAACAACTGAGGAAGGACCAGAGAGGGCCTTTTTTTTAAATTCATGTGTTTTTACTTTCAAATAGTTATGGGCGCTTAGGTTAAGCTACACAACAATACCAGTGTGTAGATAAAATAAAGAGAACATATTTCAATTGAGCGAAACACTCCTTCCTAAATGGACTATTTCTGATAAATCACCGAGACATGGGGCTGCTAGATTTTAGACGATGAATTTATACAAAAGGAAACAAAGCCCCATAGACATTTTTATTGTAGATGTTCTCACTGTGTCAGTACCAAGCTATAAAACAAGCAAAGAACTGAGCATAATTACAGCCTCTCTCAACAGAGCAAGGAGAATTGGTTTGAGAAAAGCTCCATTGTAACTCATTGCACTGGAGGGTTCTCTCAGCAGGACCATAAATCAGGTTCAAGGGCAGGAACCAGATCTATGCTTCACGAAGGCTTGGGTCTGATTTGTAGACGTTAAGTTGGATTATCTCTTGCAGGCAATGGATGTCTGATTCTAAGTCCTGAGACCAGCTATTTTGGATTTTCTCTTAGTCCTCACATGATGTGCAGTTACTTGGGGAGGGCCATTGGGTTCTGTGAGCTGGTTTTCTCATTCATAAAATACAGTGGTGTGACTATTTATAGTAAAGGGACCTTTTCAAACTGAGCATTCCAATCCTTTCTTTCTCTTTCATCTAGAGCCTTAGGTTGTATTCTTTACTCCCACTTCAGGGCAGTATTATAAAGTTTAATTGTTGACAAATGATAAGGGCAAATCCAAAAGTCTGCCTGTTGGTCTCTGATGAGAGAGACTATATATCACTATTTGTCAGATTTCACTTTCCCTCCTTGAAGAGCCCCCTTCTGTGTGAGGTTTGTATGTCTCTGCCCTGTTGAATGTAGGAGTGGCCCTGTGAACTTGCTTTACTCAGTGGAATACAGATGAAAATAAGGTATCACTTCCGAGGTTAACATGAACATAAGTCTTTCTTTTTCTTCTGATCTTCACTGAAGTACTATCATATATTTCCACATTCTTTGTTAATGCCCATATCAGGTACTGCAGTGCAGGCACGAGGCTTGAGAAGATGTGAGCAATTTAGTTTTTATTTAGTTTATGATGCCTTTAACTTTCTTCCATGGATAAGAGCTGCCTCAGTGCCTTCTATCTATTCATCCAACAGATTTTTTTGAGCACTTAAGTATCTGGTAAGCACTGGAGATGGAAGAGTGAAAAGATAGGCCTGGTCCCTTAAATTGGTTGTATCTTCCACTGGCCTCAAGGAGGCAGATGCCAGACACTGATAAACGCTGTGGTAGGGAGTGCACACAACTTTCTGACAGCACTTACCATGAGTATTGTAAACCAGAGCTTTGGCATTGTAGAAGGCTTTCAGAGGAACTCATGTGTAACCCATGACCATAAATAATCATTAACAGGAGAATGATGAGTGTGTGTGTGTGTGTGTGTGTGTGTGTGTGTGTGTGTGTGAAGATAGGTTGGGGAATGAAGTATGGTAGCAGTAGACTGGTAAAGAATGTTCCCAGAGACCATGCACGTGAAAGATCAGTGGTGAATCCAGGCAGCAGATCCTGTAGGATCTTCTACAGCATATTCAGGACTCCAGATTTCACATTAAGAGTCAGTGGGGAATTGCTGCAGGGCTTCCTGTGCCTCTGAGGCCCTCCCCACCCAATCCCCACACTCATATAGTTGACTCAACAACCTCTTCCTCTTTAAGAATCACATTGAACTCTGGGGAACCATCCCAGGCAGATACAGTGTCTCCTTCTCCTCTAATTTCAGGTAGGCAGATAGATAGGTAGATAGAAAGATATGGAGATATGGATACAGGTATACCTGCCTGAACACATTTACAATATTTTATATATGGTATGTTTTCACTTTCATCTGTTTCCCAAAACTTAAGACCAAAAAATCTTGAGGGTAGAGCCTTGCGTTTTCACCTTTGTCTCCTCGGTGACTCTCAGAGTTCTTGGCTCAAAGCAGGCTCTCTGCAAATATGACAGAAATGAGGAGCAGAAGGAAGGGAACCTTGGGTATATCCAATGGGTTAGGAAATAGCTACTGATGCAGGGCAACCAGATTCCTCCTGATGGTTTAGAGCCTTTACAGCTGGGGCAGTTTTGAGAAGGCTTAGAATGATCTAATTTAGAGATGACACTTGGCAGGGAAATGTAGACACTGGGGTTTGCCATCACCTCTTCCTTTGAGTAGCCTCAGGCCTACTGGGAATATCTGTCGAGGCTTCCACTTCAACCCAGGCTGGCTCAGGTGTGCAAGCAGGCGGGACCACGCTGTGGAGGCGAAGAGACATGAAGTCATGCCTTAGCTCTGCCACTTCCTGGGTGTGTATATACATGTAGCAGGCAGCGTGCTAAGACGACCCTCAGGGCCCCACATCCTGCATAATCTCCCCACTCCATCCCTGAGCGAGGGTGGAACCTGTGAACACGATTGGTTAGCACTCCTGTGATTAGGTCACTAGCAAGTTGACTTTGCGTTAGCTAAAGGATGAGGTTATCCTGTGTGGGCCAGATTGGCCTGTGGAGCAAATAATCAAATTGCGAACTGCCTACTAGACTCACGTGACAAGGAAGTATGTGACCTCTGCCAGTTGAAATGAATTCTGCCAATAACCCGAGAGCTTGGATGAGGACCACAAACCTCAGACAAGAATTAAAACCCTGGGCCAAAACCTTGATTTCAGACCCATAGACCTGAGTAGAGGACCTGGCTAACTCATAACAGCCCTCCTGACTTACAGAAGTTGTGAGATAGAACAATCATGTTGCTTTAAGATGCTGAGATTATGGTAATTTATATGCAGAAAGAACAACACGCCAATGGAAAACTAATACACCGTGTGATGGTGTTACTTTAGGGAAGTTACCTACCTTTTCGGAACCTCATTTTCATCATCTGTGAAGCAAGGATGATAATCATGTCGCCTCATGGTCTGCTGTTGAAATTGGCTGAGATAATATCAGCAGAGTATCTCATAGTTCCTCAGCGTGGATTAATTACCCGCCTCCAGTGCCTCAGCCCCACCAGCAGTACCATCTATGTCAGTGGCTTTTCTGGAACATTCTGGCCTGGTGGCCCCTTCAAGAGCCAGCACAGGGACTCAGGCTGGCCTGGGTGTCAGTTGCCCAGCAGCAGGTCCTAGAGCTAGTGTCCGCGCGAAAATTCTTATTGTAATGCAGAACCATGGAGAACCCAGAATGAAATTGCTTTAGGAGCCTTTGTGTGATTAACATTTCGGCTGTTTATGGAGTCTTTGCTCTATCATTTCCTGGTTTAAAAATTAATGTGCTGGCTCCTTTATTATTAAAAACCAAGAAGGGGAAGGAAGTTCAGCTGGAGCACAAAGGAATAGTTCTGTACAATCTAAACGAAAGTTTCTGAGTATGGAGAATATTTGGAAGCCCCCTTTGGTATTCAGATCCTCTTTAACCCCTATAGCTTTTTCTTTTGGTGTCACTCCTCCCCAACCCCAGCTCCTTGGCCACTGATCACTGCACCCCTGAACTTAAAAGGGATGAAAGGCATTGGACCCCCTTTTTACAATGCCAATGGTGTTGTGTATGAGATTGTCGTGTAACCCATTAAATCAGAGATCTAGAGTCAGAAGGGACTTTGCAGGCTATGTAGCTTGACTTTCATTTTATAGATTAACAACAACAACAACTGCACTTTGGAGGTTTAACTGCCCAAGGAAACACAGCTAATCAGTGTCCACGTTTTCTCTGCAGGAAATCAGATCTCCTGACACACTTTCCTCAAGTTATCTGAACCAATTACTCTATTTTATATGCATATAAATTTAAACCCTGCTCCTTTGACATGAGGATCAAATCCCTCTCTTCTTCGTGATATGCCTCAGTGCAGGTCAAGTCGTGGCCTCTAATGATCTGCAATGCTGACGCCAACCCAGCTTCCACAGGGAGTAGAAGGCTTTCCTGAGCCTGATAGAAAGACCCAGTTCAATAAGAAGGAAAGATTTGGGTTAGATTGATGGGGCAGAAACATCTCAGTTGCCAGTACTAACTCTCAAGTGATTGAGAAATAGTGTTCTTTAGGAATCATCGATGAAACTCCAGATTTATGTATCCATCGATGGACTTACTCATTCACTACTTGGCCTTACTCTTTTTCCTCTATCTACTAACCGAGTATATTTCTGATGACTGGTGTTTATATATAGGAACTGTCTGGGCTCTGTGTTTCCAAGAGGGAAAAAATAGAAATTCTGTCTTAGAGCCTAATCCACCTGTGATTGTCATAAAGCTTTTGGCTTGTTGCAATATTTACAGGATGTGTAGAAAATTATCACGACAGACCAGAGACTGCCATCCTTTGGAGGTCCTGCTTACAATCTTAGCCTTGGCTGGCATCTAGGAACTTGAATGGCAAAGAGTTCTCTGTACTGATATAAAACTGCTCCCTACTGAGAAGATTGGCTCACTGTGCTGAAATTGTACAAACAACATAAAAAAGCATGCTGAACACCTGCTTTTCTTCTTGGATTCTGGAATTTTGGTGCATGCCAGGCAATGGGCGCCAATGGTCCCAGCTCCCAAAAAAAAACTGTGGTCACTGAGTCTCCAGTGAGCTTCCATGGTAACAATGTTTCACTGGTGCCATAACAATCTGTTGCTGCAGGAATTGAACATGTCCTGTGTGACGCCACCAGGACAGGTGTCCTGGAGCTTGTACTTGGTTTCCCCTGGACTTTGTTCTATCAGCTTTTCCCTTTGTTGGTTTTGCTTTATATTCTTTTATTGTAATATATCTGAGCTATGAGTATAACTATATACTGAGTCATGCAGTTCTTCCTGGCAAATCATCAAACGTGGGCCTGGTCTTGAGACTTTTCCTATTTCTTAGGGGAAATGTATTGGTTTTATTTTATTTTCTGAGAGGCATCCCTAGCACCAGGAAAACAGCAGGCTGTGGCCTAGGGAGCTCAAGTTCAATAGCCAATGTGGAGAAAGACAATCCACTCTAAAATATTCAAATATGATATCACACCTCTTTTATACCCATCATTTCTCTCTGGTTTGCCCCTCTTCCCCTTTCCAGATTGCATATGTTTTCTCTGTTAATTTCCTAGTTTACCTTTTTCTTCCTACTCTCTACTTTCTGTGGTTCTGTTGTCTAGTGATGCAGGCTTAGACCTCCCTTTGTCTCAGTTGTCTTCCCCAGATCACATCCTGGGCTATGAAGTTCATGAGGCCAGAGACTATACAGCTAGTAGGCTCACTATATGGGAACTGTGTTTTCATGCTCACAAATTTTATTATCTGTCTTCTAATGAAAGAAAATCACTTAATATTTTTGTTCCCCAGTTTTCTACTGCAATAAATGGGGCTAATGTTGCCTATCTACATTGCAAAGTTACAGGGGGGTTGAATGAGATATTTCTATGTAAGAATTAAAAAAACATTGGCCACATAGAAATACTGAGCCTTATTATTTTCCTGGAGGCCTTCACAAGTAGATTGCACTTTATATATGCTCCTGGGGTGTGGGCATGCACTCTGTTCATAAAATGACAAAGAAAAAAATATAAAGATTCTCAATGAGGAAGGTCCATTGGGAATAGTTAGCCCTGACTGAAAGAAGACTTTGATTATTGACTTCAGTATTTAAAGGACAGTCAGGAAAAAGAACTAGTAGAATAATTTCGTATGACTCTGTGGAAGAGTCAGGACAAATTGGGGTGGGTGGAGGACAGAGGAAGAAGAGGCCAGACCTGGCTGAATCATGGGAAAAGGTTAGCAGGAGAAACCAGTCACTGGACATGTTCAAGGTCAAGCTGAACTGCATCTCGCATGTTGCACAAGGAATCCAACATTGGATTTATGAATGAACTTTTTTTCTGAGGGACCCCCACACTTGTTGCTCTAGTTCTCTTTGTACTTTTTGTTAGTATACTTACTATTTCTTTATTAATAAAAAGATTTATTAAATATTTTTCTTTAACTCACTTTTATTAGATATATTTATTTAGAAACTATATTTTACACATTTGATGTTTTGATTATTTTGTGTAATGCACATTGAAATACAAAGATGACTATAAAAAACACTTCTATCTGTCAGTAAACTTCAAACTAGATGCCTTCCAAGCCTGATATTCCGTGGAAACTGTTAAACCAAGTGAAAGGTCCTGATTTCTGTTCCTGTGAACCCTCTGGTCATTTCGCATCACACATTCTTTCTTGAAGAAAAGAACAATACTTAATTCGTGAAGCTGAGTAGCACCGCCCATACAGGTGCTCACCACTGTCTCACAGCCCACAGGATAAGCGGTGCCAACCAGGGCTACAGCAACCCGGGATATATGGTATAGCCTGACTCCTCCTAACCCTTGCTGCCTTGGTTTTGCACCCCTCCCCTCAAATAAAACACCAGGACTTAATTCTTGATTCCTGCTCTATTTTCTAGGGATACGGGCTAAGACCCCCCCCCAACTTGTATGCAAACCTGGCCTGCAGAAGTCATTCTTCTGCCTCCATGACCACTGTCAACCAGTGCAGAGAAAGACACCTGATCTAAGATGGACCAGTTTTCTTTTTGCTGGAATTTGCAATTTCAAACTAGAGATAATGTGTAGGTTGCTAGGGCTGTTTGACACAGTACCAGAAACTAGGTGGCCACTGGGGAGTAGCAGTGAATAGTTTGTTTCAAGATCTAAACAAAAAGAATGTTGATACCGTATACTCAATAAAGAATACACAGTGATGAAATTAGAGGAAACAATACTGCAAACATGTCAAACAATATAGTCCACAGGAGCAAATGCTTGAAGAAACTGATCTTTATTAACTGAGGCTGTAGCCAGATACAGAAATCTTATAATACCTGTTGGCATCTTAAGGGTACCTTGGGTATGTTATATAATGCATGTTACTTAAGGGAGACATGAAAGCCCTGTTTAATGAGCAGTGCTTGAAACTAGCTTGATAAGACAGAAGTACCTTAAACTCAGGGCCAATTTAAGATTTTTGCACTTCTTAGCCTTCCTTGTTTTTGGAGATCCACATCATAGAATATATATTAATAAGGCAAGTCATACATTTATACACATATAACTGTCTTAAGATTTAATTATCATTGAATAGTTAACAAAAGGATGCATTCTGTAGCTATAGTAGTACTTCTTAATTCCCATTTTACAATATTCTTTTCCATTTTTGTTTCCTTTTTTGTGGGTTTTGAAAATTTTATAGGCCTATGGTAACGTGCATTTGGTGCCTAGTGGAAGAAATGGATATTTGTATCTTATTCTTTTAAAAAATTTAACCATTCTATAATTACATCTTTCTTAACAACTATAAAACATAATTAACACATAGCATACCATTTAAACTGCAAAAATATTTGCTCTGAAGAAGCATCTGAAATCAGCCCATATTTTCATAAGCATGAGGAGTTCTGTATTTAAAAAGCCTGTTGTTAATAAATTCTGCAACAGCAAAACTCTCTTGTTCTAAAGAACATTTTTTTAAAAAGTGCAGCTAAAACAAGCCACATTTCAAAATTAGCTGACTTACATGAGCATCAATATATCTTATTCAAACCCAAAACTTGTTCAGAAGCACAGCACACAATCAGCCTGCTTACATAGTTTCTCTATTTTTGACATAAAATAAATTAGACCCCGATGAACCACTTTCATGACAGGGAAACAAGAAAACGCCCACATACAGTTGCAGATAGTCTGTTTCCTGCTTGGAAAAAAAAGCAATTAAAACTAATGCCATTTGCTTCTTTTCAATTACAGTTAACATATGATATTATATTACTTTGAGGTGCACAACATAGTGCTTAGACATTTATATGACTTATGAAATGATCACCCCAACACATCCAATACACATCTGGCATCATCAATGTCAATGTCAATGACATATCAGTGAAATTGTTATTTCAATGTCATTGATCATATTCCCTATGCTGTACTTAACATCCCCATGGCTATTTTTATAACTGGCAGTTTGCACTGCTTAATCCTTTCACTTTTTTCACCCACCTTCCCAACCCTCCTCCCATCTGGCAATCATCAGTCTGTTCTCTGCATCTATGAATTTCTTTCTGTTTTCTTTGTTCATGTATTTCGTTGTTGTTTGTAGACGCCACAAAATGTAAGTAAAATCGTATGGTACTTGTCTTTCTCTGTCTGACTTATTTCACTTAGCGTAAACTAATATTGCTATTTGCCAACATTTCTACTTTTCCTGAATTAGGTTTCACCCAAAAGAGTGGGCTCACCATCGCCCAGAAAGACGTGGTCAGCCAATTCCGCACCATCACGCAGGATGAATCTCACAGCATTTGTTAGGGCTCAGCTTACACCTAGCCTTTGCGGGTTTCTCAGACCTACTATCACAGTTGCGGGCCCTTCTCAGACCTACTATCACAGTTGCTTTCACTTCGTTCATGCCTGCCTAGCATCTTGTATTATTCTTCAACTGCTTTCTGCCTGACCCTTCAGGAATGATAAGCTTCTTGAAGGAGCTGCTGCCAGCTCTTGTCTGAGTTGGGAAGTGAACCCCACTGAATGGGAGCATGGGGGCTGTGAGTTTTTCTGTGTGCACTGTCAGGTAGTTGTCTGGAGGTCGTACCCTTCTTCCCAGCCTGCTAACCTACATTCCAGGAGTCTGAAACAGGACTTACTGATCTGATTGAATTAGTTCTCTTCTGTCAATTCGTTAGTTAATAAACTAACAAATATTGGTTGAATTTCAACTACATCCAAAGAACTGTTTTCTCAAAGAGCAAAAATGTCTATATAATTCAGAAAAAAGAGATTGAGTTGAATAAATGCAAATTTAAAATATAAAATTTGGGGATAGACATTAAAGCATTAATATTCTGTGTTAGTGAGTAGAAGATGAGATGAGATGAGTTATACACACTCGTGTATTTGCATATTATCTGATCTTTATAAAATTGAATATACTTATAGTAAGCCTGACAACTTTTTCCTAGTTGCCAGCTTGGAGAACTTACTTGAGTTCAACGCCCAGTCCCTCCACATACTCTGAGCCAATATTATTAAAGTTAAGAACAGTGTCTAGTAAATAGTATGTGCTAAATAGGCTTCTAACATACCTTTTGACATAATGTTACCTGTATACACAATTATCCTAATGCTCTTAGAAAGCACATATGAAAAGTTCTAGAAAGAAATGTCAAAATATTAATGGTCATTATCTTAGAGTACCAAAATTAGAAATGATTTTTGTTTTTTATGTTTTCTTTTCCATATTTCCAAATTTTCCCACAATTATTCTTGTGTCAAAAAACATGTATTTTTAAAATGACACAGGGAAAAGAAAAGTGGTGATTAAAGAATTATATTCCCTAGTTCTTTCTGAGCTGCTGGATAAATATCCAGAATGGGAATCTTAAATATCTTCAAAGAATAGCAACTTTTAGAGGAAGATGTAGTTTTTAATGTCTAGGTAACTACAGAGTGTTTTTTAAAATATATACATTTTATATTATGTATATATTATAATTAAATATACACTATTTGTATATATACAGGGTGGTGAATCACACCCTGGCCAAAAGGTGATGAAGCAAAAGCTGATGAGTTTTGGATAAATTCGGCAATAACTCAAGACAGTAGACCAGTAGGAACCAAAGTCAATGTTCGGGGCAGGGGGAACCCCAACTAACTACAGACTGATATTGGTAAAGTAATTTGCAAAGGTTAAATATTACTGCAAATCTGACAACTGGATGTACCGAAACTCACTCAATCACCTTCCAGCTAAGTGACAGTATCCCCTTGCAGGCCTGGGTGGGGGCTCATTTTTCTACCCCACAAACTCCCTTTCCTGAAGGGGTGAGTTATGAGCTCAAATCCCCATGTCTCTTAATGAAAATGTACCTGCAAACACTTTCAAAATGTTTCTTCTCTCATTTCCTGGTTTGGAGGAAGACATATGCCTTCACGGTAGGTGTTGAAGGAATATTTACTGCGTAAGCAATTCCTACCTGGGTTTTTTTTTAAGTAATAAGAAAGGGGGGAATGGAGGAAGTGCTCTGAATATTTGCGAACCTGCCCACTGAATCAAAGAATGTGTAAAGCAGCTTGGTAGCGAACGTGATAATTACTGATCGTAATAGCTGAGGTGTATTTCTTTCTCATTTTTATGGTAGCTCTGGGCCTGTAATCCAGGTACCCTAGAGAAAGTTACAGAGAAAATTGTTAAGGTTAAGGACATATCCTTTACATAGGAGATAGGCATAAGATATATTCTCAACCACTTTGAGAAAGAAAGTGATCACTGTAATTCATTCTAAAGGAACCATTCTTAATTTATAACCTTTAGAAGAAACAGTCTTTATCATACTGCAGAGCGTTCTGAGTGCGTGCCGTGGCTGCCAATATTTTATGCATACATTTTTTTTTCAGTGGAAGGCATTTGCCATAATTCAGCTTTAACAAACTCTGTTCTCAGCTGTAACTCAGAGCATGACAGATATCTGTTGTCCGGCTATAAATCCGGGGTTGTTATTATACTTTTATGAATCTGATTCATGCAGAAAGCATTATTCCTGCAATTTTAATTAAGGAGTTAGGAATTTCCCCATTTGAATTCCTAGCGTTCTGTGCACTTTATTGCATCTTCCCCCTAGAGCCCCAGATGAGATATTTGGATTACAGGTCCTTAGAAGAATAAAATCCATAAGCTCTAAATCAGGGATAGGTAAATAGATTTGATCCAACTTTAGAACTGACTTTGATGGTGCAAGTTGCACTGAGTCTCTTAGGATTGGATCAATCATTACTATCTCGCTTTTTAAAGCTGCAGTTTTTGGTATTTGTTGATATCAGGAAACTAACTAAGACGCAGTCTCTTATTTGATTTCTTATTTCTGAGAAGCCCTCCCATCCCTTAATGGGGTTCTACTAAAGCCAAGATTCTGTGACTCAGGACTAATAGGACAAAATCAGGTAGGAAGCACAGAGAAATCTATGTATGACCTACTTATTACAATAGGTGATGCTACTTGTAATGTAATGATGTTGTCAATATTAATTTCTGTATAGGTGCAGGTGATTTTACACCAGTACATAGAAAGTATACACTTCTAATTGCCACTGTATCTTTACGTTGACTGCACATTTAGACATCTTACATTCCCAGCTTATTCCAATTTCCCATTCTAATGCTACAGATACACACAATGTAATAGTAATAACAATAGCTCCTAAATACCAGTTCTGGTCTAAGAGTTCTTACATAAGATATTTGAATGTTAATAACTAACCAGGGAGGCCATTGCTATGATTGCGTTCATTTTACAGATGAGAAAACTGAGGCAATGTGAGGTTAAGCAATTTGCCCAAGAATACAGAGTCAGAACATGGAAGAGCTCCCTCTGAATTTGAACCCAGGCAGATGTGGCTCAAGGATTCAATTAGTTCTTTAGCATTCTGCTATGATGCCTGAACTAATATAACTCTGTCAGCACACATTTGTTCAGCATTGTAAACCAGTACTGCCCTGTCCTATCATGTCACAAGACAAGAAGTGCTCATAGGGAATACTGAGAGAGGAGTATATGTCATGTTAATAACATTTACTGAATGATTGCTCTGTGTCAGATGCCACAGTAACAATAAAATCCATGTCACCATGGAAAGGACTATTTTTATCTTGGTTTTACAAGAGAGGATATTGGAGGTAAGCAACCGAAGTCACACAGCAGAGATGAGATTTGAACCTGGACAGTCTGAATCCAGAGCTCCTGCTCTTTACCACTGTATCCCGCCAGCTGTGAACAGGTCTGCAAATAGCAGAGGCAGAAGAGTGCTCTAACAGCTTCGTGAGGGTAGGAAGGGTAGAGAGCCCAATGAATCAATTACTTGGCTAATTAATCAATTCAGTATTTATTAGTTATTTTTATTGTCTCTAGCCATACTAAAATGCTTTTGGCTCTCTGAAATCACTATGCTCTCTTCCCCTCACCCCGTCCCCCCCAGGGCTTCTCACATTCCCTACCAAGAACATCCTCCGTGCCTGCCTCCCCTAGTACCAACCACCTGACTCACTTTTTCACCTCCACCACCTCTGCCACCTCCACCACCGCCATTGTGTGGCTCATTCTTATTTACCCTTTGAGTCTCAGCTTGAATCACAAAGCTCTGGCGAGCCTTTCTGCTACTCCCAAACTGAAGTGGGTCAAGTCACTTACAACCCTACCCATTAGAGCACCTACTAACCACACTGTGACATGATTGCAACTCTCCTTGTCTATCCATCTGCTTCACGCCCTGCTCTGTCATGCCTCCCTCCAACCACCCCACTCGTATCCCTGAGTTTCCCGAGTGCTGGAACTGCATCTTACTTCCTCCATTGAATTGCAAATTCCTAACACAATGCCTAAATAACAAATGCTTTTAAATATTTTTTGGATGAACCACTGAGTTCTCCACGGCAGGCACTGTGCCCATAAAACACTTACAATGTGACTGCATTGATTTAACATTTATTTCTATGGCCTCATTGAATTCCCATAATAATCCTCTCAGATAAGTATTATTATTTCCCTTTCATAGACAAGGCTACTGAAGCTGAAGGGCATTAAATAACATCCTTAAGGTAACATAGTTAGTAAATGGAGAGTTGAAATTAGAAATCAGGTCTGCCTGACCCTAATCCTGTGCTTCAGATGAATGAGTAGATGCAGTACAGGTTCTAAAAGATATAACGCAGTTCCAACGAGGCACACAGATGAGGCAAAGGAGTCAGAAGCCATCTCTGCTTGTGTTTGTGGAGGAGGACAACAGGATTTTCACCGGGAGGTGATGCATAGGCTTGATCTTGAAAGGTAAGTCTAGGTTGGTTTGGCTGAAAACAACAAAGATTAGCAGGTGCAAACATGATGAGCTGTGAGACCCCAGTCTCTTCCTTCAGGAAGGGGTGAGGATTCTTCTGTACCAGAAGAGCACAGGGTGCAGGGGGGAAAGGTGGCCAAGGGCACTTGGATTGGAGGGTAAGGATAGAGCCCACCTAGAGCAAGGAGCTGGCAGGATGGGTGCAGTGGGAAAGGATGATGACCACCTTAATTCTGAGAGGTCAAGTGTGAGTTTCTAGGGAAAGAGCGGCGTTATGCAACCCTGGAGGGAATGGATGTTAAGTTAGTGTGAAGTCACGTAGGAAATCAGTTGGCAGGTAGAGGGCAATAATTTCCTCTCCATACTGCATGAGAAACAGGTTTCCAAAGCCTTTCCCCTCTTAGCGACTCTTCAAATCACATGCTGCAGACAGTTGAAAAGCAGGGGAGTAATCACACTGTACTTTAGACAGTTCTCTTCCTGCTCATTCTCTCCCAGCAATGCCTGCTGTTTGAGCTACTGTTCTTAGTGTATTTGTCATTCTTATTTTTGTGCTAGACACTGCACTAGATGCATTCTTTTATTTATTTTGTTTATTCCTCTCACTATAAAGGGCGCCATTATCTCTAATTTCCAAATAAGAGAATGGAAGATCAGAGAGGCTAAGTGACTAGTCCAATCCCACAGCTCATAAGTAGCAGCTAAGAATTGATCCTTGTGCCCTGGCTGGTGTGGGTCGGTTGGTTGGAGCACTGTCCAGTAGGCCGAACGGTCCTGGTTTTGATTCCTGGTCAGGGCACACACCCAGGCTGTGGGTCCAGTCCCTGGTAGGGGTGCTTGTGGGAAGGCAACCGACCAACGTTTCTCTCACATCGATGTTCTTCTCTCCTCTCTTTCTCCCTTTCCCTTCCTCTTACTCTAAGAGCAATGAAAAAAACGTCCTCTGGTGAGGATTAAAAAAAAAACAGACAAAAAAGAATTGACCCCTGTGTATCTGAAACTATGATCTTACCCAATATCGTGGAGATTAAAATACTAACTAGCAAACACTCGAGGCCTCCTCTGAGCCAAGAACTTCTTGTGGATAATGCATAACAAATGATGCAAGATATTTATTGTCTCATCTGTAGTGCATTTTTCTCCTTCTCTCTCTCCTCCCCCCTTCCTCCTCCTCCTCCTTCTTCCTTTTTCATTCTAAGAGTTTGTTTGCCCAGAAACCAATAAGAATCAGAGAGCACCAAACTGCGGGTGGTTAGGGGTATTTCACTGTCAGGACCTCAGGGAGAGACTTTATAGACAAAAAGAAGAAATAAGGAAATTACTGGCTGGCTATAGTGTAAAGACTACTTGGGTGCTTGTGACTGGTTGTCCTTAGAGTTTTGATTTCCAAACCTTGAGACATTTATTGGTTTTGGTCCGGGGGTCTCCTTCCATTCCCTATTCTGATACCAGAACTGTTGAAAGGTAAACTGAGGCATGTTAAAAATATTTAAGATTTATTTGAGCAAAAATTGATTTGAGTTGGGCAGCAACACACTGGTCCATTGCTTCTGCAAGTGTAAAAAATTTGTCTAAAATTTACTTGCCATATTCTCTGCAGCAGTTTCTTCCCTCTGTTCTCCACTGCCTCACTTTCTAATTCCCCATTTGGAAGGCATGGGATATTTTGATGATTCTCCCAGTTGTTAGAAATTCTTTTTGAAACTTGTGTTTCTCATAGTTAAGAGTCTATGAGAACAACTTCACGAAAGAGCTTCAGAAACAAATGTATGGTGCCAGGTGCTCTCAGTCTCCCTTTCATGAGAAATGGACAGGTTATATGCTATTACACTATACATTCTGTTCCTGGAAGCCATCATCAGCTGTTCAGGATAATGTATTTCTACACGGCATCAGGCTTTTTGTTCCACAGATGCTAGTTTTTAGAGTTTTATGAACAGCAAGCGGCTTCCTCAGGAGAACATTGTAATCGCTCAGTCTGGATTTTCCAGCAGTCTTGGTATAAGGAGGATAAAATGCCCATGGGGCGGTGCCAATTTGAGAAGGATGATTAACTCCAGATTTTCCATCCTTGGGACACTGGAAGTGCCTGGATGGAGGGCTGATGTGTTCCAGATGATGGTCAAAGATGCACAAACACACAGGCCTTCTTTACGAGGAAGCCTGGGAACAAAAGTGTACATTTCATTCATTTCATCAACTAACCAATCAATATCGAGTGAGTGCCTGTGCAGCATCAGGCACTATGCAAGGTGCTGAGAACACAAAGTCCCTATCCTCAAGGTGCTCGCATCCTCTGGGAGAAGACAGGCAATCAATCAATAAATTATATTCAATCAATCAATCAATCAATCAATCAATTACATTCTATCAGAAATATATAAATTCTATATATTCTATAAAATTCTATATCGATCAATCAATCAATAAATTATATTCTATCAGAAAAAACAAAGCAGGATAAAGGAGTAAGGTGTGCTGTTGGTAAGACATGCTACTTTACCTGGAACGAGCAGGCAAAGGCCTCTCTAAGCATACATTCAGCAGAGACCTTTAGGGAGTGATAGAGTTAGATTTTCAGATTTAGGAGAAGAGTGTTTCGGAAAATTATAGCAAAGTTGGGATAGGAGTGTCGTTAAGGTGTGGCAGCATGGATACCCTCGAGGCTAGAAGAGTGGATAAGAGGAGAGTGATAGGAGATGTCATCCAGGAGATACAGGTGAGAGGCAGAAGAAGGATGGGGTGCAGACCCTCAAGCCCCGTCTAAGCCTTGGCAAAGCATTTAGATTTTCTGTGTTGTGGATTGAGCAGAGCGTTTGCGCAGAGGAGTGGCATCTGGCATCCCTTTATAAAGGTTCTCCTCTGCGGCTCTGTGCAGAATACATGACGGAGGCGAGTGGAAGCCAGGAAGGAAGCCGTGTCCATCCAGGCAAGAGATGCTGCTGCTTGGACCAGGATTGTCCTGGTAGAGATGAAAAGATCAAATTCTGGATATTTAGAAGAAAGATTTGGTGGAATTTGCTAAGGGGTTGAAAATGAAAGAGAGGAATCAAGAGTTTTCACCTGCATACCTGGAAGAATGGAAATACCTGGAAGGAGGTATGTTGTAGTGAGATAGAAAAGATCTAGGGATATACAGACTGGGGATATGGGAGTATTACTGCTGTTTTGGACATGTTCAGTGTGAGATGCTTGGTGGACATCTATGCGGGATTGTGGAGGAGGCATTCAGCCAGCAAGTCTGCAGGTCGGGGAAAAGGTGTGGGCTAAAGGTTTAAATCTGGGGCTTTGGGCCTGTGGTTTATTCATGAGACTAGACACAATCATCTAAGCAAATGTGTCAGGAAAACAAGTTCTTGATCGGTCCCTTCAAAAGGTTCAGTTATATTATCAACTTGGTATAAAATCTCATCTTATTCCTTCAGCTGAGTTTATCCAACACTGATTTCCAGAAGTTTCAAATAATCTTGAAAGTACGAAGGGTGCATTCCTTTGTAAGGCCTTCTGTGATGTCCTTAACTTCCAGCCAGTGTTTACACCAAGGCAACTGTGATTTTAAAACAGAGTACAAAGGTGGTCGGTACGCAGCAAATATGGATTTCTTCATAAATTTCATTGCATGGTATTAGCAAGGAACAGCAAATAATTCATAATCCCCCCTGAATTTGTACCATGTGGTTATTGCCTTAATTTTGACTACAATGCTATACTTTGTAAAATGCTTGATTTTGCCAAAATTAAATCTTGCTGCTTTTTCTAGCTCTATAATTGACATAGCTATTGAGATTATAACTCTAAATAATTATCAACAATGATTTAATTTAAATTAAAATGTTATGAAATATGAAATTTTCCCTACGCAATTACATTGTGGAAGATACTAAGACAGTGCTTGCTTACAGGTCTAAAATATGTCTACGACACTGATTTTATTAATTTGAATGAGTTTGCAACTGAGGAAATACATAGGCTGCTTCTGCAATGAGAAATTAAAGGACAAGTTACAGTTTAACTAAACATTTTTTATAATACCCATTTAATTGAGGTCAAAGGAGGTATTTGACAAAGAATTATCTAAGTATCTTTTAACTTTATTCTATGAATGTGTATGAGTAGTAAAAACATACTTCTAATATTTTACTAAAATGTATTTATTAACTGCAGCCTTTTAAAGAAAACAAATATATTGACATAAGCAAAACTAAGAAAATAAAAATTACCCATGACTGTACAATCTAGGGATAATAACTATAAGCATATAGGTATAAAATAATTTGTAGTTTTCAATGTGAAATATAAAATTCTTGTACAGATTTCTAAAAAATGTGACCATATATAGAAAAACATAACCATACTTGTGCAGATTTTTAATAGAGAATGATCTAATTACAAAAATATGTGTGGTTTCTCAGTGACTACGCCTTGGTTAAAAGTTTCATTTTCATTTGATTTTTTATTTCTGATATTTCAAATGATGTTTAAATTAAATTCCTTTATTTTTGATCATACCCAATTAACTGTAACTCAGTCTCAGGAAATCCCAGGATCTCAGGGTAGAAACAGACTTTAAAAGTAACCAGTTGACTCTGGAATCTGACCCTATACCTCTTCTTTAATATTTCTGCTTGTGTTTATCAAGCCTGGGCCTAATTTCTTTTATTAAGAAAAGATTCACTTCCTTCTGGGGACTTTTTAGTCTTCAGATAATTTTGCCTGCTTGAAAAGTTTCCCTGATGTTGCTTTATAATCTGTCTCAGTCTACACGGTCTCTAGCTCTCAACAGCATCCAAGTCGAATCCCTGGGGTACCAGACAGCAGCCCAACCACAGAACTAAACCCAGCCAGAAACTCCCCCTACCCTCTTAGCTTCTTTCTCTGTGTTCCCTCTTTTTAGCCTAAGTGCTACACATTCCCTTAGGCCCTCTTTATGTTTCAGTTTCAAAACACCTAAAACACTGTGTTGGAAACAGCAGGTAACTTTAGTCCATTATTATAGAAACTACCAGCTTCGTGAAGCAGTATATTTTAAATTACATACAAATTTCCATGAAAACTCGTTATAATATTTATTTATTTTTCCTAGATAGATAAAATTCAGTACATTGCTATGTTGAAATTGGGCAATGTAATTTGCAATATTTATCTTTCAGTGATGTTTTATTGGGATATTAAAGCTCATACTTAATTCAATGAATTGGATTTTTTAAAGGCCCACTTAGATTCACTCGGAATATTTATGGACCACCAGCGGTGGACTCTGGGATAATCCTGAAATTCTTAGCTCCTTAACTATCCCAGGACATCACTGATGCAATACATAATTTCACAAATGGTCTAGTGCTGAGTTCTGGCTCTTTGATAACACTGCATTTAAAAGCAAAAAGCTCCAAATTTACATACTTAATTATGCAACATGATCATTTCTATGTGTAATTCCTTAATCAAAACAGTCATTAGCAAAGCAGAGGAAATTGGATTATGAAGGAAATAAAAACTGGTGACTCTAAAATAAGATAGCTGGTGTTAGAAAGCCAGGTTTGAACTTGAGCTCTATTTTATTATTCCAATAAAGACCACTACACCCTCGTCATATACCTCTTCAGTTTGAAGAAGAAAGCACTTGGTATTTTTTTTCTTTGATGCAGACTTTGCATGAAACCCATGGGTAACAAAGGATTAGACTGTTACAAAATTTTACGACCTATATGACATATTGATTCACCCCAAATCAGGACAGTACTTTTGGAGGTGTCATCTGCGAAACTGCCATCTTGTGGATTCAATCAAAGCTACTTTATTTTTAGGGCCCAAGTTTTGAACAGCTGTGTGGCTGGAGTCTCTGGAGGTCAAGTATTATTATTATAACTATTCAACTGAAAGCAGTGTTTTACAGCCAAATACAGATTCTACATAATTCATTGAGAAGAAGAAGCCACTACTTGGGAGAATTATACATAAATTTAATTAAGTTTTCTACCAAGGCAAAGATTGGTAAAGGGGCCTGTGGCAGCTCCCACCTCTAACATAGTGTTACTGTGTGGCCCAGAGGCTGGTTAGATTCACCGGGCCTATGACTGCCTAATACGAAAAGCATCTCTGCTATTTAGATCTCCAGATTGTACATATTAGGTATATATACACATTTAAAGTTTCTGCCTGTAAATATTAGATGTCACAGTTAGTATTCTGCACTCTCTGTCTAGGTATCTGCTTTTCAATATTTGCTGTTAGAACTTTATTAATAAATGCGAAGCTTCCCACCCTCCTCCACCCACCCCCCAATCTCCCCATGGGCAGTTTTATCTGGAACACTATGTTCAAACTACTAAGGGAAAAAAATAATGGCCATTCACTTACTGGTGGAAGATAGGGATGTAGCATGTGTCCTACAGCTTTAGTAATGAGAGATATAATGGAGATAAGCACCATCTTAGACAGAGTGCACTTCATCTCGAGTTGAACAGAGCAGGGGAATGGTTCACGGTCTCGCAGAGCCAGAGAGTTTCCCTGGGAGGACGAGCCAGCACAACAGGATACCAGGGAGCTGTGTTTGTGGCAGACGCGAGGGCAGTGGCTCTCAGTTGTCCATTGTAACTCCCTTGGGTGTTTACAGAATACTGGTGCCTGGGTTCTAGTCCCAGGAATTTTTACCAAATTAACTTGAGGGAGAGTTTGGGCATTGGGAGTTCCGAAAGTTCCCCAGGTGATTCCGTGGTGCAGACACAGTTGCGAGCCTTTGCTATAAAACCGTTTCTGAGTGAGAATGGAGACCTCTTCTAATCTGATTCTGTAATTTTAAAATCTCATCTGGTTCTATGATTTTTAACACTATGCTTTCTAAGAAAACCCCTACAGCTGCAAAATAATCTACAAAAAGAGATTCTGTGGTCAAATAAACTTGGAAAATGTGACATAATCTTTCCACCCACTAGGAGAACGTCAATTCATCTTGACATGTTAAAGACGATGGTACAGAAGGGCATCTTATCTAGCCTTCCCCAGAATTTTTAACCAGGATCTTCATTTTTGCAATAGTTATTATGATCCCGTAAAACCTTTAGCATTCTGCATTCTGTGCATTGGTTATGCTGCTTTGTGGTTTGTTGCTTTGTTTCTGAAATTTGTGTTTAAAGAAGGAAATTCTCAGCTGCCTATCTATATACATTGCACCACAAAGCAGACTAAGCTCTTACTGGTCACCCGATTTTACAATGGTAATTACTATATCTGTGTGGTTGTTGAGTAAAGTCCATGTTGGAGACACCTTTCCTTTGGGCCATACCCTTTGGACCTGATGTTTATGAGAGCAAAGAGCCCGGTATCAGGGCCATTCATCTTGAGTGCCCTTACCCAACAACCAGCAGGAAAGGGCTTCTGGTTTGGTTATCATCTTACCAGTAACTTAAATCTCCCTTAAATGAACCCTCTCTGCAGTTTAAGTCATGAATTCCTTGTCTTAAAATGTTTTCTCTTGCCTCAAAAGGTCATAAAAATCTTGAAACCATTATGGAATGTGTTTTTTTTTAGCAGGGAATAGTGCTGGAAGATTAGGGATGTGGAAGGCATGGAGAATGGAGTGCTCAGGGGTGTGGAGAGGTAACCGAGGAAGGGAGTCTCACTCACAAATGAGACTCAGATTGAGGGGATGGTAATCGGCCTTAAGGCCGGAGAAGGCAGCATGCATGTCCTTGATCATTTTTCCTTGGGTTGATGTTAAGATGTGACCAGAATACCCACCAAAAAGCAAAGCTACCCTTGCTGTCTTGTTCACATCCCAGGTGTCATCTTACTTGTTTTTTGGGTTGCATGCCAACTTGGCCTTCTCCTGGGCTCATTTTCTTTCCTTGGCTTGTGTAACTGCATACGGGTTTTGCTCGTATGGCTTTAACTGCTCCTCCTGGTCACAGGTTGGTGAAGGCACTCTTGCGCTTTGCTCCCACAGTGGCCTGTGCTCACTGACTGCCACTGGGGTGCTGGCTCCAGGTAATGGCAAAGGTTTCTTTCATTTTCTCTTAACCGTATTTTCTTTGCATTAAATGTGTAAGTGAATAATATAACTTTATATGTACTGTACTATCTTTAAGAGTAGGAAGCATATGTTCATGTCTTGCCGGACCATGGCAGACACTTAACAGGGTGCCAGTAAGTGTTTGTTAAACTAATTGACTGACCCCTTAAACACAGCTCCAACAGGGAAATAGAGTCAGGGACAGCAAGAAACACCACGCAAAGGAATACTGACTTATGTTTCTAAAGCACACATGCCTTTTGTCACTAAAAACATCATTCTTTTCCACAATAGGACTCATGAATATTTATCGTAGAAGATTTTAAAAATAAACAACTTACAAACCCACAACCAAAAAGTAATCATTGTAAATAATTCTGAGTATTTCCTTTCCGATCTTTCCCTATGCATAGGTAGGGTGCTGTCTGTCTATCTACCCAAATTATACTCATAAGAGAATTTAAAAAATGCTGAAAAACATGATGTTGTACCCTCTTTCATTCAGTGTTATATTCTTTTATCTGACAAATACTGAGAGGGCTTAATATTATGTATCAGGCACTATTTTTAGGGATACATTAGTAAATAGTATGTTGAATGTTTTCCTGAAAATCTGATTTTATTTTAAAGATTTTATTTATTTATTTTTAGAGAAAGGAAGGGAGGGAGAAAGAGAGGGAGAGAAACATTCATGTGTGTTTGCCTCTCAAGTGGCCCCTACTGGGAGCCTGGCCCACAACCCAGGCATGTGCCCTGACGGGGAATCAAACCAGTGACCCTTTGGTTCGCAGGCCAGCTCTCAATCGACTAAGCTACATCAGCCAGGGCTTAAAACCTCATTTTGTAATAACTTATTAGTATTTCCTATTTTAGGTTCACTCTAATCCATTTAACAGATTTCTGACTGCTGCTGTTATCATTTCACACTATTATGGTAATCTTACAACAAGTTCCCTTATTTATAAATCTTTGTGCTCTCTGATCACTCAAGTTGAAAGGGTAGTTATCAAATTATAAAGCATGAACTTTATTTTTCAATATTTTAAACTTAATCTTTATTGTATTTTTCCATTACCATTTAGTCCCCTTATACCTGTCCCCCTCAGCAATCACCCCACTGGTGTCCATGTCCACGAGTCCTTTTCCCTTTGTGCTCAGTCCCTCCACCCCCTCACCTCCCTCCCCAGCTGCCCCCCTGCTCTCCATCTATGAAAAAGTTGTCTGCAGGTGTTTCTGTGAAAGGCTGCAATAATTTATAAACCCTGCAGAGTTGAGAACACCCAATCCACTAACTTGTACTTCCATGTTTAAGTATATTTTTCCACCTATATACTACCTCATGTTTTCATTCTAGTATGTCTAATGTTCACATTCTTGTACAAATATGTGATCTCCATTTTTCCATTAATTTTTGTTGATTTTTACTAAATGTTATCATGCACAAAATGCAGACTTCAGAGAAAACCCCTAAACACCTTTTTTAAAGGATTTTCTTTTGAGCATCTAAGTTGTGTTTTCACCTACTGGCAAAGGTCCTGGGATTTGCAAACTCATTTCTTGCTGGTTGTTTTCCTTGGGTAAGATATTCAGTTCAGGTGCTCACACTTGGGGGATATTAAGTGAGGCCGATATTCGGTGAAAGTCATGTGTCCTTCAAAGAGTGAAAGCACATTCCAAGGGGCTCCTTCCAAGGTGAAACCTGAGATTCAGCGCAATAATTTGTTGGGAGAATCCTGTCCCATCGGTCTCTTCATGAAAAAAAAAATCCAGTTTAACCCAGATCCATGTATCTGACCATATGGTCCATTGTAGAATGCTGTCTATTTTTACACATGTTAATGGGAAAGATTCAGGTACCGTCACAAACTTTTTAAACCCTATCACTAATAAAAGCCTCAAATTTCTGAAAGTAAATGGTCAGCTTGTTGAAAGAAAGACACTTCCAAGGACCAGAAATGCCATTCATCAAGGATTTCCAAGTGTTAATATAATGTAATCTAAATGAATGCTATTTAGTAAAAGGAAAGTAAAAGTAAACCTATATCGCCCATCTTCCAGGGGCCGCCTTGTTGAAGATGGGATGAGAAATTAAAGGGTGTTCCGCTGGTCTCAAGGGCAAAGGAGCTTTGCTGTTGGTACACAAGCTATTGGTAGTAGATGACTCCATGTTTGGAGGGATTCTAAGTCTAGTTTTACAGCTTCTTAAACTTTGTTTGCTTCTTAGCTTCCTGTGAACACACACCCCTGGCTTCTTCTTTTCTCTGTCTTTTATCATGTAATCCAGAAGTCACAGAGCATATCTGCATAGAGTAAATCGAGGTTTATCAACCTCGTCACTGTTAAATGGATAGTTGTTTGTCGAGAAGCATTGGCCTGTGCATTAAAGAATGTTTGCCAGCGTCCGTGGCTCCCCTGTGACTTCATGCCAGTAGCGTGCCTCTCTCCTAGTGTGACAATCAAAAATGCTTCCAGGTGTTGCCGAGGGTCCTGTGGGAGGCAAAAATGCCCTTGACTGAGGACCAGTGGAATAAATGCAGAGTAAATGTAGCCCAGTCTTGGCCGTAAAGATCCTCTGATTCACCTCTGGGCAGGCCACATCCCACTGCCCACCCAGCAGGCATAGAGGCCTTTCCTAAACATGGGATCTTGTCACCTTTCTATTTAAATATTTCAATGGCTCCTCATGGCACTGCAACAAAATCTGAAGTCCTCTGTAGCATCCTTTAAATTAGCATACTCCGTGATCTTGGCCCAGCCCTTTCTCTAACGTCATAGGCTGCCCCACTTCCTTCCCTCCTTCTACATTTATCCTGGTCAAAGTTACCACCTCAGAGAGGCCTTCCCTGCTCACGTGTAAACACAGTCCCTCTCTCCTTTTAGTTACTCTGTTTTATCATCTGGTTTGTTTTCTTTGTAAGTACCTATTGCAACATGAGATGGAGCAGTATCTTTTTTAAAACTAGTTTATTGTTTTTCCCAAAGCACCATAGAATGTTGTAAGCTCATGGGTCCAAAGGGCATTTCTAGGAATGTAGTACTTTGTAGGTGCTCAAAAATATATACTATGAATGAAGGAATAAATAAATGGGTATAAATAGGCAGAGGTAGTAGTCAGTGTGTGTATTTTCTCTTATTCCATATTCAAAGTTAACCGTTCAGTAATACTTCACACAGTCAAACCAGTACTGCTACAGAGAACAATGTGAGCATTCTTATGCATCTACACCGGCCAGTGTGATCTCGAGGTGCAGAGGATGAAGTGTGCCATTATGCATTTGAGAGAATTGGTGTGCATATGTATGCAGGATTTTGCAAACAGATCACTGAGACTTTTTCCATCTATATAAAACAATATTTATGATTTAAATATTCAACAGAGTGGAATACTGAAAAGAGTAAAATTCATTTCCCTCCATCAAGGAGCTCACAAAGAATAGTCTTACTAGTGCTTCAGTGTGAAATGAAGTATCCGGGACGAACAGGCCACTCCAGAGAAACTCTGAAATAGGCAGGAGCTGGAGTATTTGTGCTGGAAATCAGGAAGCTCATTGGATTCCAACTCTGATGTATTTTGGTAGAGAAACGCTTCACTTGGTTAGTAAAAGGAGCCTGCTTTTGTATCTCCCTGCCTCCCCCAGTGAGGAGTAGCCTTGGGCAGTCGGCTGTGCTCTGTGGGCCCAGGAGCCTGTGGGTTTGGAAAGCCTTTGGGTACCGCACTTCTTTTGCCTCCCATCTTTACCTAGTGTGAGCAACTCCCAGAGTTTCCTACTTCCAATAAACCTCTGAGCCATTAGGGAAAACACTTTCTTTGGGGAACTTCCAAAAATGTATAGATTGCCATCGATTGCTTTTCCACTGCAACCACTGAGCAAATCCGTACCATCTAACAGTAATATAACACTGGTATTCTGCCCTTGGTGACGGGTCCAGTGTAAATACTGTGCCCAAGTATTTCATTTCATTTTCTGAGTACGGTTCTATTTAAGTGGGGGCAGAGGTGTTTTCAGGTATTTCCCTAATTCCAAAAATGTGACTAGGGTATTGAGATGTGGTTGAGCCATGGGAAACCTGGGAGAGTAATTTTTTAAATGATTTTGGGAGAGAGTTTATGACTTAGTAAATCCAGCTCATTAGCTATTCAGTTGAGTAGGTGTTCAACGTGTTTTAATTGATCGGGTTCTTCACAGAACAGCAAGCAGGACAGTGAAGATTCTTTTAATTGCAGTATGACATAAGAACTCAAATGGCAAATATCTCAGATTAATTTAATAGGGGAGAGGCAATTCATGCCGTTCTTGATTTGGGGCAGAAGCTGTGTACACTTTCCCCAGTTATATTTTCCATGTGACTTCAAATATGTCAGAATCATTCAGCTATTGTTAATTTGGGAGGACAGACACAGGGAGGAGCTTAGAAGGAGCTGATGAGAGCTTTCTCCTCCTCATCTGAAAACGAGTGGGCAATCATCTTGAGAATAAGACTCTTCCCTCTCCTCTGGTTCTGCTTAAAATGTTAACTCTCCAAAGTAGAATGGGAGAATGATTTGACTTGTGACTTCTTGGTTCCCTCCCCCCTAACCCCATTCTTTTTTCAACCTCTGTGCTCCTAGTGATGTGCCGAGGTGATTTTTGTGGTCTTTGCTTTTGTTATTGTTGTTACTTGAATTTATGCAGGGGTTCCTTAATCTGTCTTTATGATACTGTGCTTCCCCTACAGGCGAAATAGTCACACGCTCTCTGCAAGGCAATAAAAAATAAAGATTAAAAAACTTCTCTTCTTCTCCAAGGATTAAAGATATCTACTTTCTAGTTTGTTTCTGCCCCTGTGGACACAAATGTCCAAATCCATATTGCTGGTGGAATTTGAAATGGTATAGGCACAGCTCAGGAGGCATAGCTATTTACCCATTAATCACTCTGGGCCACTCGTCAAAATATTTTCTCTGCAAAGATGCCTTTTCCATTTTGTAGCAATTAATATTGGATGGAACTCGAGTCACAGCTAATCTGTGGCAAAGCTTTTACTTGCTGTCAGGCATGCAGACATGAAAAATGCTCAATGCAATGTTTTAATTAATAAAAATATGCTGAGAAGTGTATTTTTTTCTGAAGTAGATTTTTATTACACTTCATTACATTTCCAAATTTAATGGACACATATATTATGTCCTGTCACCATGGGAACCGCATCAAGACGGGCTTTTTATAGGCTGTTGGGTGTAGTTATAAAACTTGCACAAAGACAAAATTGTTTTTTGTAAGTTTCAGAGAAGCTGTGCTCATTTACAGTATGTATAATTTACTGCAGGGCTTGAGGCAGTAGAGAAGGTCTTTATTTGATTTAGAGACTAACACTTCTTTTTATGAAGCTCTTAAGTTTTAATTATTTCAGGTCTATGTTCAAGAAGTTATAACTTGGCTTTTTATGGCAGTAAATTTAAACATGCATAAATTTTGTATAACATGAATGATATGAAATTATTTGTTATAACTGTTTAAAGCACAACATTTTTGAAAACAAAACTCTCAAAATATGTATAAATGCACCCTAATATCTAGGTTCAATAGCCAGCAACACTATCAGCACTAATTTTATCTATTCCCCTGCATTACCACTGTTGCCTGGTTGCAGTACTTTAAAGTAAATCCTAGACATTGTATTATTTTACTACCAAATACTTTACAGTACAGGTCTCAGAAAAGGGAGGTGGCAAGGAAAAGAACCACACATTTAATAAGTATCATAAAACTACATGACAGAATGAAGACTAAACACATAAGTCACATTAACAAATATAAAAAGCTTGCTTTCTTTACTATACAGAGGGAAAAAAGGATTTTCAGATTGCCCAAAAAGGCAAAACTCTGTTCTCTGCTGTTTAAAAGGGACATACCTAAAACTAAATAATTTGAAAAGGTAAAAATAAAAGGATGGACAAATACAATAAAAAAACAGCGGTATTGATCTAGACAAGATGGAATTAAGGTAAACAATATTAAATAAAGGAGGATACTGTATACTACTGAAGGCTGAAAATTGTAAGATGCAAAAGTTATTATTATTGTTTATTCATCCAGTAACACAGCAATGACTTTCAAAAAGCAGAAACTACTTGAGATGAGGAATAGACACATGAAAATAGGAGATTTTAACACACTTGTTTCAATCATGGGAAAACCAGAGGACAAAATACCACTATTACCAATAATGTGTAGCTGATAACTCTGTGTGGAAATCTGAGCCCTGATCCTAGAGTTTATTTCCTCTTTTCACGGGAAAGTCTTTGAAACTGGAATTAATAAAAGTTTATAGGGAGGGGCAAAGTCGTATAGATCGAACCCTGGCTGGCTTAACATCCTGTTGGACTTTGAAAGTTAGAAAATGTGTTCATTTTTTTCTACTCAAAATTATTTATGCTTTTTCCCTGTTCCATTCACATGGCCTGTGCCATCTCAAGCAGGGATTTATTCTGGCCACTTATGACTTTCCACATTAAAAGTAAGCATTGGTGCTGAGTTTGACATCAGACAGAGCTGGACATTTTTTTCCTCAAAGGTTTCCAAAATTTCACCTGCAAGCAGCTACCCAGTGTGGCCTCATATTAGCTTTCTGCCTTTTTTAAAATGCCAAGAGAGCAGTCTGAAATTTTACAAACAGGGAAATAGGTTTTCCATCAGCCGCTACCCATGCCTGACAAGTGCACAGGGCCGCTTAGTTAAAACAGACAGGTAAATGCAGGCCTTTTTAAGCAAAACGAAGGATTAAACTGTTTCTTAGAGTTACTACTTCCTGTTGTTCAAAGTCTCTCCCTCCCCACCAGGGAAAATGACATTTAGGATAGGGCTTCTGTAGCCAAATTTTCCTAGGAATATAGTATTTTGTTTAAATGCTGCATTTGTTAAAATCCTTTAGGCTGTTTCCAGTCTCTAAGTTACAGCATTTTCCCACTCCCGGTTTTCATAAAATGAGTTGAATATGAGTGAGTGGTAGGGAGTATGGTTTACATCACAGCAGCCAGTATAGATTGTAATGGGATCACAGCTGGGGACTGGCAACCCATAAAATGGGAAATGCCTAGAAGTTCAAAGCCACTCTAGTAGCTGGCTGCCCTGCTGGCTTGGCATTTATTCACTTGTTTCCTCTCCTGCTTTTTAATTTTTATTTTTGTTTCGGCATCTGGGGAGGGGGCGGGGCCGGGAGGGCCATTGAGAACTGCTGCAAGTAAGGTTTGCAACTGTAACGGAGGAGCTGTGGATGCGGATTTTGGGAGTCAAGTTTCTCTGCAAATTAGAACTACCTTACTAGTATGTGACCACAGCAACGGTCTTTAATTTTCTGACTTTCCTGTTTACTACCCCTCCCATAGGAAACTGAGTACTAAGACCTGCCTAATGGAGTTGTGAGTTGTGAGGATTCAACTGAAGAATTTTTGTGAAATGCTTAGTACAGCCCTTCCACTAAGCATTTTATCAAGCTAGATTATTATTACACTAATAATAACTATAATATCGTAACAGTTAATATTGAATGTTAAAGGTGATTGAAGAGAAACTCCTGACTATGCAGCTAAAAGCAAAAATGAGGCCTTTACATTTTTTAAATTATAATAAAAAGTATAACATAAAAATTTGCCACCTTAGCCATTTTTAAATGTACAAGTCAGTATTATTAATTGTATTTACATCATTGTACACTGAAACTCCAGAACTTTTTACTTTGAAAAGCTGCCACTCCATGCCCATGAAATAAGGCTTTCTTAAAACAAAATTTTTAAAAGAACATTTCATATTTACAGAAAAATTACGGACACAGTACACAGAATTTCCATACATCCACACCCAATTTTCCCTATTATTAACATCAAACCTTAGTATGGTACATTTGTGGCAATTAACAGTATTGATACAATGTTAACTAAAGTCTACACTTCATTTAAATTTCCTTAGTTTTTACCCAACGTTCCTTTTTTCTGTTCCAAGATACCATTCAAGGTCAACGTCACATTTGGTCCCATGGCTGTGAAAGTGTCTCAGACTTCCCTTGTTTTTGAAGGCTTGGACCGTTCTGAGGAGAACCGGTTGAACGTTTTGTAGAATGCTCTTCGTTTCGGATCTGCCTGGTGATTTTCTAATGATGAGACTCAGAAGAGTGGACCTGCTCACACTATGACATTCCTGTTCATGCTGACCTCGATCACCTGGCTAAGAGCGTTCGACATGGTTCTAAATCGCAAAGTCTCTAACATTTTCATTTGAAATTCCCTGATGACAAATGATGTTGAGAGGCTTTTCTTACGCTTATTTACCTTTCTGTGTACCTATTCTGGTGTATGTTCCAAATTTCTGTCCATTTTTAAGTATTGGGTTGTTTGTTTTCTTATTGTTGAGTTTTAAGAATTCTTCATCAAATATGTGTTTTCCAAATATCTTCTCCCAGTCAGTAATTTGCCATTTCATTTCTCTAATAATGTCTTAAACAGAGAAATACATTTTAATGGAGTCCAACTTACCAGTTTTTTCTTTTGTGGATCGTACTTGTAGTGCTGTATCTAAAAACTCACCACTGAATAAGCTCACATACATGTTTCTGCTTGCTCTTTTCTAGAAGTTGTATAGTTTTGCATTTTGCATGTAGGTGTTCAATCCATGTGGAGTTAATTTTTATCAAAGCAGTAAGATTGGGTCCGTTTGTTCTCTCTCTCTCTTTGTGATGATGGGCACCCAACTGTTGCAGCACCCTGTCTGAAAAGACCCTTTTCTCCATTGAGTTGCCTTTGTTCTTTTTCTCAAAGATCGGGTTACTACATCTGTGTGAGTCTATTCTACTTATTAGCTATTTTGTTCCATTGATTTAATTCCTTAGTCAATATTACACCGTCTTGATTACTGTCACTTTATTGTAAGCCTACAAACCAGGTAGTGTGAGTTCTTCAACTTTGTTCCTCTTCAGTATTAATCTGGCTATTCTAGGCCTTTTTCCATTTCACATAAGCTTTAGGATCAGTTTGTAAATGTCTATAAAAATGGAGTATCTCTTCATTTTTCGATTTTCCTTTATTTCATCAGAATTTTGTATTTTTCTCATATAGGCCTTGTACATGTGTTTTATACCTATATGTATTTCTTCCTTAGTGCTATTGTCAATGGTATTGTTTTTAGTATCAAATTCCAGTTGTGTAGTACTGATATTATAGGAAAGCAATTGACTTTTGTAAATTAAGTTTGTATCCTGTGACCTTCCTAAACTTCCTTATTAGTTCCAGAAGTCTTTTCTCTGAGTCTTTGGAATTCTCTATGGAGACAATACCATCATGTAACTTGAGAATGGAAACAGTTTTATTTCTTCCTTTCAAATCTGTATATTATTTGCGTTCTTTTATTGTCTTATTACACTACCTAGGAATTCCAATGTATGTTAAATAGGATGGGTAAGAGGGATATCATTGCTTTATTCCCCATATTAGGGAGAAAGAATTCAATTTCTCACCATTGACTATGATGTTACCTATAGATATTTTGTACATTTCATCAAGATAAGAAAGTTCCCTTCTAGTCCTAATTTGCTGAGGGTTTGTATCCTGAATGGGCATTGAATTTTGCCAATTCGTTGTCTATATATGTTGATATGATCTTTTTTTTTTACTCTTACCTGCTGTTTTGGTGGATTATATTGATTTTTAAAAATATTGGACCAGCCTTGCATAATTGAAAAAAATCTCACTTGTTCATGGTGTAATTGTGATTGTACATCATTATCTCTTATTTGCTAATATGTTGTTAAGGGTTTTTGCATCTATATTAGTGAGAGAGATTGGTGTGTTGTTTTCCTGTCTTGCAACGTCTTCATGTGGTTTTGGTATGAGGGTTACAATGCTGGTTTCACAGAATGCATCGAAAGTTTTCCACTCCTATTTAGTCTCTGAAAGAGACTGTGGATAACTGGTGTCACATCTTCATTAAACGTTTGGTAAAATATTCACCAGTGAAATTGTCTAGACCTGATGCTTTCTCCTTTTGGAAAGTTATTAATTATTGATTCAATTTATCTAATACATATAGGCTTATTCAGATTATCTCTTTCTCTTTTGTAAGTTTGAGTAGTTTGTGTCATTCAAGTAATTTGTCCACTTCATCTAAACTGTCAAATTTGTGAATGATAACATAGTATTTCTTTATTATCCTTTTAATATCCAGGTATCAATGGTAATGATCCTTTCTGTTTGTTCGGTTGTTTGTTTTTGAGGTTGGTAAATTTGGGTCTTCCCTTTTTTTCCCCCTTGGTTAACCTGGTAGAGACTTATCAATTTTATTGACTTATTCAAGGAGCTTGTGTTTGGTTTTATTAATTTTTCTCTATTTCTGTTTCCAATTTTATTGATTCTTGCATTTTACTTTTTTTTCCTTCTGCTTGCATTAGACTTAAATTCCTTTCTTTTGTCTAGTTCCCTAAGGTTAAAGCTTAGGTTATTGGTTTCAGATATTTCTTCAGTTCTAATATCTGAATTCAATGCGGTAACTCTCCCCTAGGCATTGTTCCCACAGCATCCCACCGTTTTTGATTAAGTTGTGCTTTCATTTTTCATTTAGTTCAAAATATTTTTCATTTTTCTTGTAGCTTTTTCTTTTATTCACATTATTTGGAAGTATATTGTTTAAATCTCCAAATATTTGGGAGATTTTCCAGCTATCTTTCTGTTAGCAACTTTTAGTATAATTCTATTGTGAGATGAGAACATACTTTATATGATTTGTATTCTTTTAAGTTTGTTAAGGTATATTTTATGACCCAGAATGTCATATATTGTGGTGAATATGAAAAATTTTTAATGACTTTATTTAACTAGCTTATTATTTTCGTCTACCAGTAGAAAAAATATGCTACTTATAGAAAACTTTCACTATTGAAAGACATGTTGAAAAAAATTTCTGTCTGAAATCCTCTGGCCAGTGCTATTTTTTATTTTCAGTTGGAACAACTGGTTTTGTAGAATGTGTCTTGAGGGTTGGGCATCATAGTGCAAACCAAAAAAGGTCACGGGTTCAATTCCCAGTCAGGGCATGTGCCTGGGTTACAGTCCAGGCACCAGTTGAGAGTGTGAGAGAGGCAACCAATTAATGTTTCTCTTGCACTTCAATGTTTCTCTCGCTTTCTCTTCTCCTTCACCTCTCTCTAAAAAATAAATACATGAAATCTTTTTTTAAAAAAGACTTTTTTCATAAACTTATTTAATAATATTTGAAATATTTGATCACCTAAAAACTGTCAAGTCTTAGAGCTAAAATAATCAGCAAACCGGGCATGGTCCTGCCATAAAGAAGCTTAAAGTAAAAAGAATTCATCAAAGTACATAAAAATAAATGTGGAATAATGTAAGAGTATGTAAACCTGGTTGGACTTGATGTAATGTATGTAGGAAAAGAGTTATCTTTTTCTTTTTCTGCCTGCCTTCCTTGCATAAGGAAGGAAATCAATCATAGTAGATTTCCTTCCTTATGCAGAGAGGTAACTTTGGCATGTCATATAAGTTTGCAATTGAAATTTTTGTATAGATAATTTTAGATTTACATATAGTTATGAGAAATAATACAGAGAGGACCCATGTACTCTTCACCTAATTTCCCCCAATGATGACATTATATAAAACGATAGCATGGTATCTCAAATAGGATTTTGACACTGACAAAATCCACTGGATTTGTTATTGCCCACTTTCATTTGTGCTCATTTATATTTTCATGTGTGTGCATGTGTATATAATTACATATAATTTAATCACATATATACAATAGGTTCATTTGTCTACGACCATAGTCAAGATGCTGCACAATCTCAGGACAACCAAGGTCCTATATGCCACACTTTTATAACAAGATCCACCTTCTGCCCCAATTTCCAGGTGTTAGAAATAAAATAGAAATAAAGCTGTTAAATGAACAGACTCATATAATATATAACTTTTTGGGACTGACTGCTTCTCACTCATGATATTTTCTTGGGATTCCTTCAAGTTGTTGCATGCAAAAACATCTGTGTGTGTGCTCTGGCTGGTGTTACTCAGTGGATTGAGTGCCGGCCTGTCAACCAAAGGTCACGGGTTCAATTCCCAGTCGGGACACATGCCTGGGTTGCAGGCTGGTCCCTGGTGGGGGGCGTGTGAGTGGCAACCACAATTTGTATTTCTCTCCCTCTCTTTCTCCCTCCTTTCCCCTCTCTCTAAAAAATAAGTAAATAAACTCTTTAAAAAAAACCCAGCTGTGTGAGTAGGACCCATACCTTTGTTGTTACACAAAGTACCTGCTTGGGAAGCTTCCTGATGGCTCTTTCTCCATTATTGACAGAAAGGATTTTCAGGTGGAGAGCGGGGAGTGTAGCTGGGCAGTAAAGGAAGGGAATCATTCAAGGGTTAAGTTCTTAGACTCCAGTTATTTTTACTCCAGAACGTTTACAGATGATTACTCAACCAAAGCAAAGTAAAAAAAAAACAAAAAAAAAACCAGACAAACCCTACCTGCATTTGTTTACATATAAGAATATAAGAAACAGTCAACATTTTGTATTTTATGGCTTTATCAGGAATATTTTATTTTACTCTCTTCCTTAATTCACTTTTACACCTGCATTCTTCAAATGGATGCACTACTGTTTAGTTGACTCAAAATATAAAATTTAATGTCCGTATGTGGGTAGTACCTGACTCTACAACTTTACCCTGCTTCTCATCAAGGCCTTGAGAAGAAGAAGGAAAATTTAAGAGCACTGAAAAATATAAATACTCATCCTTGTCAGAGCCTTCTGGGTTATTCTTTCAACGAGGCAACCGATTTTCAGCCCAGGTGGCTATATTCATCTCCAAGCCAATTCAAACCAATTTAACAAATAGAATTATATGAGATTTTGTCACAGCCTTCACCAAAGGCCAATTATGAAACATCTACTTCATTTCCTTCAGTCATTGATTTTCCAATTTGTTGGCAAAAATCTATGACTTCAGTCTAACACGATATTTTCTTTGTAAACCCATCACATCTTTTGCTTACGATCCCATTCTGCTCTAACTGTTTAAAGATTTTTCATCTTATTATATTTGTTTCATGATATTGCTAAGGTAGAGTTTCGGAATTGTAATAGCTGCCTCAGCCATTCTTACCTGCTCTGTGGAATAATACCACATTTGTTTTTACCTGATCTTATGGTGTGTCTTGAGTGCTTCGTGTTTTATGACAATTATAAGCAATTCGATAGATGTTTGCTAATTTCCTCATTATGTTAGGATGCATATTATCCAGACCAAATGTTTATGTTCACATTTACGCTAAGTACTCCCCACCTGTTATTTGCCAATACTTATTTTGCAGCATCTCCAATATCCTTATTGTGCAAGTTTATTTTTCTAATTTGACTTGGTAAACAGGAGTGGAAATATAACTACAATCATTCAGCTGAGTTTAGAGTCAAAATAATTTAGTACTCTATTTCTTTATTAGCAAATATGTCTTTTGTGGAGTTTATATTTCTCCCCTGGTACATTTGTTTAATGCTTTTTAAATTCCAATTTCTTTTCTCTGCATCTTAGTAGCATTAATTTTATTCTAGATTTTCACTCACATGATCGTTTCTGGCCACACTCTCTAACAGCACAGGCACTTCCCCCTTTCTTTTGCTGTCCCTCACTATGAGACCATAAAGTGAATTGTAGACATGAATTTTTATGACATGGAGACCAAAGTTAAAGAAAACTGTCTGCAAGAATTACGCAAATGGCTACAGTCATTTGCCTTGATAAGAACTTAAGCTTTTAAATGCTGGCGTTTTAAAATTGTGTCTGCAAATATGAAAAATCTTCACTTGGCACAAACTGGGCATTGCAGAACATTGCCATGGCATTTAGTATGTTAAGTAAGGGGAGCGAGAGAAAAACAAAGCAAGGAAGTTAATGCACATGTCGATACCATGACGGATATAGTTGGACCCTGTCATCAAACAGTGAGAAAATACGCTGCATGATGAGGGCCCTGAGAGTTGGTTTCTAACTAGAATAGTATTTAGAAAGTCTCAATGTATATAGTCCCTTTTTTAAACAAAAGAGTCTCACCACTTGGACACGTGATCTGATGATTTTCAAAATGAAGTGAATAAAAGTCCAGCGCTACCTAAGGGGGCCACATATGCCCTGGTACAAATAAGGTAATCATGGCGGGCAGGGTCCAATTGGCCAAAGTCTTTCATCTGGTGGTGGTTGGGCCACTGAATTTTGGGTATGTGAATATGGCTCTCTCATCTGTTTGGCTACAGTATAGGGTATAAATGTAAGCCCAGGGGCCTCAAATGCCAGGATACTTTATTAAGGGCCTATTGATAATTCTGAAATATATTAAATACACATACCATATGGTCAGAGATGCCAAACCTGTGTGAGCCATATTTCTATCCCCCAAACAAGTAGGGTTTGGAGTTCCTGTATCAGTCAGAGTTCAAGCAGAGCAGCTGAATCACTAGTGTGTGCACTCACGTGTGTTTCTGTCAGGGATTTATTTGGTCATATGCAGTGGTGTGGGGGGAGCTGGTTAAGTATTGTTCTAAGGCTGTTGTCCCTGCACCTGCTGCTACAGCTTGAAGTCCACAGGTCACGCAATGCTGAAGAGATGATGGATGTAAAGTGAGGTTCAAGCAAGATCAAGCTGGAACCTGCAAGGATGGATTAAAACCTGGTCTTTCTTATGGTCACTGATCTTGGTGGTGTGTGTGCTCTGTAGAAGCCAAGGCTCTTTGCCACAGGGTGAGAGATGCACACCTGGCCCAGGAGCCAACAGCACTTCTAATAAAGAGATTGACTCCATTTTTGTTGTTACTGCTGAGAACTTTCAAGCCCCACCCCTCTCCTATCCCCTCTGCCACACAGCTGGGCAAGCTCTTAAGAAAGCCTAGTTGTTCCGTCCTTTAGCACTTGTGGGACGGTCATACCACATGAGCCCCATCCAAGTGTGAGAGCTGTCACCCCAACCCTACCCTCTACCCACCATAAAACCCTAAGGGAATCTCTTTTCTCTGCTCTCAAGCCATTTCCCTACCTGCTTGAAAGCCTGCCTTGCTCTCTCCAGAAAATCTCATTAAGTGATAATGGACCTCCCGTGGTGCCTGTGTAATCTCAATGTCTGAAGCCAATTTATGTGTAGGCAGATCCATCCCCGCTCTGTGTGGAGGATCCAGGGAAAGGCAGAGCAGGTGAAGGCCCAGCCACTGCCTCATGCCAACATGATGATCAGCAACGAAGTGTATGAGCTTTGAAAGGAGTGACCTCCGAATCTCTCATAAGATCCTCTCTTGGGGTTTAACCTAACATACAACATACAGGAAAAGGAATTTTGGGAAATGTTGTTCTGTCAAGCCAACTGAAAACATTGCAAAGATACTATAGCTCCTCTTTGATTTCTTTCTTTGGATGTCCATAGTCATTTAGCAAATGACATAACCCAACATGTGGTTTATAGTTCTCAGCATCTCTTCTTTTTTCCTGAAAGGAGATGTTATTGAAGCATTTAACACTGTGCCTTGCACGTGCATAACCCTTCATATTTAGCTATTATTCTGTTGTCACAGAATACGATGGGATTGCATTATCATTTTGTGGTGCTGACCTTTCCTGTCAATCACTGAGGAAGGCTCTTGACTTCACATCGTCTGGGGGTGGAGTTCAGAAAACAGGGTGGCGGTTCACATGCTCAAGAGGTCCTTGGGACCAGCCATCCACTTTCCATTTTAAGTATGCTTTTCATTAGATGTGTAAGTCCGTGAATTTATTACACTTCCCCCCTTTTCCTCCAGAGTTAAAACATATTTTACTACATGTCTAGCTCTTCTACTTGATTTTCTTAAGTCCTTCATTCCTTTTTAAAACAGCTCTTGGTTCTCCTTTTTGCCCTCTCATCTGGTTTTCCAGTAAAAGACTGTGTGTGCTTTGGGTTTTATTTTAAAGGATCCAGGTCTATTAATTTTCTCCAGTACAATTCAAGGGCAAAACTAGAAACTTGGAAAAGGGAAACATGTGCAAAGAGTTTAATGAAATACTGGCAGGGAAATAGTTCCTTTGTTTAGTCGCGTTGCAATAGATGGCATATTGAACAATGCAGAGAAATACAAGTGTTTATTCGTTCCCAGATAATCTCTCTGTGATGTGGGCAAGGAAAGCAGACTGTGAGATGGAGATTAGCATTTGGAGCCTTTATTAGGGAGTGTTCTTGGGATCAACCTAAGGAAGGGAAGCGGAAGAAGCAGGAATGTGCCGAGGGAGAGTCCAGCTGAGCCACGGTCTCAGCAGAAGACCCAGCCATTCCTAAGGCGAGTTCTGAAGACGGCAGGACCCTTCAGGGCTGCCCTAGTTGAGCTGAGAGGGTTGGTCCTTTATGGGCCTGTGTCAATCAGTCTTTGGGTGTGAGCTCTTCTGGGACTGGGAAGAGGTGCATGACTTTGGGTGAGTGTCTCTTCTTTGAGATAAGGTAGTTCCTGGGGGCACCGATGGTTGAGAACCATTGGCCAACACCATTCCCAGAAACTGAGGGATTAAGGTCTTTATTTTGATGAGGAATGTGGTTGATACCTTGCTGCATTTTACATAATCTGAGAGGAGTGCTTATGGAGGAATAATTTTCTAGAGATACTGTTTTGCTGCTCTATTATGGAATATTCTCTATTAACCCAATAGTCAATATCTATACCTTTCATGGTTAAGGGAATAAAACCATAATAAAAGATACTTGGAATACTTTTTTATGAGTCTGATGGTCAATTTTACATTTCTTCCTCTAACATCTTTATAACATAGTCCTATGGCCACATCAGTATGTTGTCTTGACAACATGACTCAGCATTCACACACCCCTGACTCAGCATTCGCATTCCCACGACTGAACGTGTGTCCCCATGACTCAAAATTCGCATTGTCCCGGACTCAGCATTCACGTACACCTGACCCTGCAGGCACCCTGATCTTGGATTTCCAGCCACCAGAACCGTGAGAAATCAATTCCTGTTGTTTTAAAGCCACCCAGTCTGTGATATTTTGTTACAGCAGCCAGAGTGGACAAAGACATGCAGCTGGTAAGTGGCAGAGCTGGGATCCCCAGGTCTGTCCGACTTTAAATGTTCCACTAAGAACTTAGTTCTGTGTGCAGATCACAGGGCTGGTGTCCGTGTGAAAACCTTCTGTGACTGAGAGGAAAAATGTAGAGCAGGATGGCACCCGAGCTGGGAGGCAAACGGACAACTGTTTTACAGTTGACAGGACATGATGTTGCTCTGGGAGGCACTCAGTGGCCCTCAGCTGCTGGTCTGGGGAAGGAATTCAGACACAAGCGAGTCTGTTTAGCGATAAGGACCATAATATTGTGTCACTGATTCTTTACATACCTCATACCAGTCTCAGAAGGGTGATGGTTACAGTGACCCAAGAATGGAACCTCTCTGGGGAAATGCTTCTTGATGAAGTTTTCAGGTTTGGGGAGAAAGGCTTCCCTAAACAGGAAGCGGGGGGCGGGGAGAAGAGCAAAACCAAATCTAATGAACGGCTGGGTTTTCCCTTTGGCAAAAGTTGAAGATAGCTACGCACACAGGTGCGCAGCAGGTGGGGACTTTTTATAGGATGGCTCTATTGCCTGTGCCTCCAGAGAGGAGACCTGGAGGAACTTCGTCATTATCTTTTCTCGAACACTTTACAGCAAGATTTTCTCTTTTAAAAAAAATGCCATGATAAACATTTTTTGCACGGTAGTCTTTGAGTTTTATGTAATTTCTTCCAAACAGTAATGGAAAA
>PVKM010006481.1:0-44072 GCA_004027735.1 Carollia perspicillata | reverse complement strand
TGTTGTTTTTAAAATGCTACTTATTTAATCCTCCCAATTATATGGTCTGGGTAACATCACTTTGCATAATTCCATAATTTCTTAAAGTTTCATATTTATAAATGGTCATGTAATTTAGGAGTAGAAGCATTCCCAGTTCAATTTATGGTTTTAACCACACCTTATCAATTACTCCTAGTCCACTAATTCTTGGTTTCCACATTTATATTTAATGAAAGAGGTAAAGAGGAGTTACTCATCCTTCCTCAGCATTAATTCGTGTGCATTTTTGCACTTCCCACTGTCTTTTCACAGACGACTATGCAACACCTTGGTGGGGGAGGGGAGTGGCACGAGAGAGATTGGGCCGGTGAACATGTGCCATTGTACGAAGGAAAAAAATGTCGTGCTATAATTTCTCTGTTCAAACCCAATGGGCAAACCCCACTTTTAACTTGCTGAGACAAACTGCATGTTTCAACCAGTATGCTGTATCATGAACCTGTTACTGGAAAAAATCACCTTGGAACTATAGCTGCAGTTGTTAGAGGAACATTCCAGGTGATTTATACCCTCTGCCTTTATATAAAAAAAATGTGGTTCCTTACTGTGTACCTTTGAGGAAATCCTTGAGCAATTTTGAACTCTATCTTGCAGCTGATTAGACATCTAAAGTGTGGGTCCTTCCTCTGAACACCCTTGAGGATCACCTTTGATAAACAGTGTCAGTGGATGCCACGCAGGTATATGGCGATGAGGCATTTCTCACAGCTCACTCTGCTCTCTCTGCCGGATGCATCCAAGGCCCAGTTTTTATGTTATCATCTCTGGGCCTTCTTGAAAAGACTTGAGCAGTTGTGCCAGAATGTATGGGGTTTAATGATGTTCAGAACTGTTTCATGGTCTAAAGTCAGAGAGAATGGTCTTTAATATGGGTATATTGAGGACCCTGGACTCCTGAATGGAAAAGGGGGGATACTAATTTTTAATATATCCATTCTGTTTTACACCAAGTCTCATGCAGACAGGTGTATTAATGACCACATTTATTTTCGAGCGGCTAAATGTTTGTTGATGCTTAAAGCTCTCAAAGCAAGGTGCATACTGGAATGTGTTTGGAAGATTTTGGAAGTTTTTACATACTCTAGGGATAAATTTGAATGCTGAACCTGAGGCTAACAGTTTGGAACAGGAGAATGATTATATTTGAATAATCTAATTACTAATTACTAATAAAAAGGCATGTTCAGAGGGAGTTATTACTACTTGACAGATGTTTGCATGCATTAAAATGAAACTAATTAGTATTTTAAAAATATTTTTATTTATTTTTAGAGAGAGGGGATGGGAAGGAGAAAGAGTGGGAGAGAAACATCAATGTGTGGTTGCCTCTCATGTGTCCCCCACTGGGGACCCGGTCTGCAACCCAGGCTTATGCCCTGACTGGGAATTGAACTGGCAACCTTTTGCTTCACAGGCCTGAGCTCAATCCACTGAGCTATACCAGCCAGGGCTAATTAGTATTTTTTTAATTTTAGAAAAAGTATTACAACTACTTGAGGTTATAGGCTAAATTCTGACACTTTAAAAAAAATCTCAATTGTATAGGTTTTGAACAGATATTATCAGTATCATTTTATTTACTGGAATTTCCTAAAGGCATTTAACTTAATATTTTTGAAATAAAAATATTGCCACTTAGTTTTACATTTTCAGCAAAATTTTCATGTAACTTTTGTTTGTCTAGAACACAAACTTCCATATGATGCAAAGTTACCCGGAAAATTATTAATCAGGTCACATTGGCAGCAATAAACTTTGAAAGCAGCTCTGCTTTAAGGACTCAAATAAAGTATTAAGAGGAGCTCTGTGATAGTATTTCCAATATTGAAGCAAAAATAAAACTATTTTTTATGCTTTGTGTGGTGGGATATAGACCTTGTCTTGGCACCAAATCAACTTCATTACTAGTTAATGTTACACAGTGAAAAGTTACTGAATATAAATATATATGAATGGGTATATTATGTGTATATATAGACATTTGATATTAATTATGTAAATATAAATATGTTTAGAAACATTTCTGGGAAATAGTACAAATTATTGACAGTTAATAATGGGTAATGGCACTTCTGGAAACTTTTTCATAGTTTTATATATTGTTATCAAGTTCTATTATAATTCTGTATTACCTCAATAAGTTTGATGTTAGATTTTAAAGTGAGTTTAAATACAACATAATCCCTTCATTAGTTCATTCATAATAGTTATTCATTATTAATATGTATAAGATTACACAGTATATGATATAATTTGGAATGTGTTTCTATTGTTTCAGATCATGGAAAGATCTTTTTAACTTTTTTTAAAATTTTTAATTGTCGTTTGAATACAGTTGTATCCATTTTCCTTAACTTCTTAATGTGAATCTTGAATATCAGTGTTTTCATCAACACTAGAGACACTTTCTAGCTTCTTATCACTGTTGTTCCAGGGGTGTTCCATTCCATCCCATTCCATTTGTTTTCTGAGATGCAGCACTTTGACAGCTGTATGATGTTGCTGCTGACAATGTGTGTCCAGGGGCACAACTTCTCCTTAGCAAGGTTTTCTGACATTTCCTGAAGTTATATATTTATGATCAGCACCACATAAGCCCTTTTTTATATCTTTGTAAAGCTTCTCATAGTACAGAAAGGCATAATTAAATTGATGTCTTATATGGAAGTCACTATCCCAAGAATTGTTACTAAATATGAAAACAGCTTTGAATGATTCTCCTCTGTATATGTGTGCATTATATGGTAATATTATGATTTATAATAAGAAATACATATTTGGTGTTTGTTCTGTTCAGGTTTCTGGCATAGATGTGCTAAAACCCTGGAAGTTTCTTTGGTGATGAGAGAGATACGTGTTTGTTTTTTTATGTGAATGAGGTGACTTCAGATTTCACCTAAGGATGAGGGTTGATTGATTAGAGAAACAATCTTATGATTAGAGGGTTGGAACTTTCAGCCCCACCCCCTGACTTCCAAGGAAGGGAAAGCAAGTGGAGGTTGGCTCAATGGCCAATGCCAATGATTTCATCCATCTTGCCCATGAAATGTAGCCATCATAAAAACAAAAAGACTGGGTTCAGAGAGTTTCTGAGTTGGTGAACACATGACCATTCAAAGAGAATGGGGCACACCTCTGGAAAGGGCATGAGAGCTCTGCTCCCTTCCATACCTTGTTTAGGCATCTCCTCAACCTGGCCATTTCCGAGTTCTATCCTTTTATAATAAACTAGTAATCTAGCAAGTAAAGGGTTTCTCTGGATTCTGTTTGTTCTAGAAAGTAAATCGAACCCAAGGAGGGTGTTATGGGAGCCTATGATTTCTATAGCTAGTTGGTCACAAGTAGAGGTCAAAACTTGCACTTGCAAATGGTGTTGAGAGTCCAAAGAGGAGGGTCACCGGAACCTCACGTCTATAGGCAGAGTGAGCCAAATACTGTCTCAGAAGCACAGGTGATAATCTGGGCGTGTGACTGGTATTAGAACTTGGGTGGGGGAAGGGCAGTCTGTAGGACTGAACTTTTAACCTGTGAAATCTAATGTCGTTTCCTAGTAGATAGTTCACAATCAAGTTAAATTGTAGGACACCCAGCTGGTGTACCAGGTGTTCTGTGGGGTGACTCCTACCCATACACAGAAAGCTGAAATTGGGTCCAGGAACCCAGAAGATTCACAAATATATGTGCATGTACATATGAATACATATATTTCTATGAACTGTCAAATGACATACATTTACCAAACTAATAATAATTAGTATATTTTCTGGCATTTTTTCTCTGAATGATATTTCATTGTCCAACAGAAATCAATTGAGAAAAATGTTGTTGTAAAATTTTGCATTAATTAGTATGATGATAGAGTGGTAAAATGATTAAATTTGTAGAAAGCACTTTTTTCTTTTGTCTTAGAACACCCTAATTATTTTACTATTTGTACTTTTTAAAAAAGAGTGTTTTATCAAATGAGTTTAAATTTAAAATTTTTTACCTATAGAATTTTAAAACTTAAAATCAAGTTTTATATATTCTGCAGGTATAAAAGAACAAACTGACTGTAACTAGAGGGGAGGGGGAGGGAGGCAATGGGGAGAAGACGGGAAAGGGTCATCATGGAACATGTATAAAGGACCCGTGGACAAAGCCAAAGGGGTGTAGGATTGAGGGTGGGATGTGGGAGTGGGTGGGGCAGGGGGAGAGAGATGGAGGGTAAAATGGAGACATCTGTACTTGAACAACAATGAAAAAATAAAAATAAAAATAATATTTTAGTGAACTTGAAATTCTTGGAAGACCACTGAAATTTGTGATATGATTGGTTTTCTCACAGAAATAAAGAATGCTCCAAGGCCTGCATTTAACTACTTCTATTAATTTATTGGTGCAAGAAATTTCAAAAGATTGGATCTTTAAAAAATGCACAGCCAACACAAATACCATATGATCTCACCTATAAGTGCAACCTAAACAACAAAACAAGCAAGCAAGCAAAATAGAACCAGAGACATGGAAATAAAGAACAAACTGACAGTAACCAGATGGGAGGGGGTAGGGAGGTGATGGGGGAAAGTAGGGGAAGGGATGTCAAGGGACGTGCATAAAGGACCCATGGACAGAGCCAACATGGGGACTGAATGTGGGAAGTGGGGGTGGTAAGGCAGGGAGAATAATTGGGGGAAAATGGGGATAACTATAACTGAGCAACAGTAAAAAATATATAAGTGACTACTGGAGAAACCAAAGAATTTATATTTGCTTAAAAATATGCAGCCATTTAATAAACTAATAAAAAATATAGTGTTTGGGATCCCTAATCATTAATGTTCAAATAATACATGTGATTTTTAGAAAATGTTAAAATTATTTAGAAAAAAAAGAAAGAACTGTACTATAAAGATTATAATGTAGGACGCTGTCATATCTTAAGGGGACTTTTAAGTAAAGAAGACTCCTTGTCTTATATATTTTGGCACAGAACAATACAAATATTTTTAATCGGTAGTACACATATGTTGTATTGTTTCAGATTATTCATCTCTGCTATTGAGGACCAAGAAAGCAGATGGGTCTGATGAAACTCATAAGATGAGTTAGAATCAATAAGTAGTTGCTGAGTAGTGCTTATGTGTGAATGGAGAAAGAATAAATGGCCAAAATGACATGTAATGTAATTGAACTGCCAGAGACATTTAACCTACATGAGACTCCAGATGTAAGAGACACTAAATGTTCATCAGGCATTAAATATATATGCAGCATCTAAAGCGTTGAATATGTATGACACTCTAAATATACATGAGCCACGTGAGACACATAATAATTAGGAGGTCTAATTAAACATAGCAACATTCTTTCTGGTGCCATGTCCTCTTTCCAGAAGCACACAGAGCTGAGCAGCCAGGAGAGAGAGACAGCTGTGGCCAGGCAGACTCACCTTGCAATTCAGGTAGAACGTTTGTGTCCCATTGGCCCCAAGCAAACTCCACACCGAGGAAGAAAGGCCAACTAAATAGTGTGCATCCCAGGATTTTTGTGATTCTTCTGCTCTGCTTATGCTATATCCTATGTGTGCTAATTTAGCTCATATCTTTTTTTGCATTAAGATTTTGGCAGTGCCTATTTCAAAGTGATTTAATAAACCATGTAATGCAAGCATTTTAATTCAGCTTATTGAAAGTTTCTGTCTGGTGTCTCCAGGACAGCTTGCCAGATAGCATACCTGGATACTACCATCATCCAGGGAATTCTACCCATGACAAATTAATGTGCACTCCAACTCAGTCTTTACTATTTTTTTAAAAAGGCACTTACTTTATAGGGTAAATGTCAAAGAGAGCATTTCACTACAGTATTTCTTTACACTTAAATTTTTTGAAAAAAGGAAGTTTGCTCTGTAATATTTTTTTCTATTGGTATGCCGGTGTTACGGTTAAGAAAATTCTCTCTGTCTGGGATATGTGCACTGAGGGCGTGTTTCTGAAGGTGAGGTCTGAAGAGAAATAAGATCCTTGGGTAATCACCTTGTAAAAATGTCCATTCAAATATAACTAACTCCAAAAACAATAGTACATTTGAGATGGGAACTTGAAGATTGAGAGAGCTGGCAATGGGTCCCAAAACTCAAGGAAACACAGCCTCTCCATTTTGAAGGGCTTATCAGTAGGATTTAAGTTTGCAATTAGAGAATTTTTCTTTGACTTTTATTAGGGCTTTCTGAGAAGACTAAGTGAGAGCCCCGTGGGGAAATTTTATTCAGTGGGTGTCTCCCCTTCAGTGACACCACGACATCAAAGGCATTACAATTTGCACTCTGATTGTATTGAACAAGAGCCTCTGTTGTCTGTAAGCTGAGATGGTGCACTTGGAATCTCAACCCTTCAGGCAACACAAGAACGTACAATTCCAGTTTTATTTCTGCTGGAAATGTAAGTAGACTTAACATATCCACACACACTGACCTGGCATCGTGTCAGTATATGGGGTTTTTAAGGAAACATTTGTAGATTGATGTTTTCCTATAGACTTTGGATTCCAATGAATTTTCTGAAAGTTTTAAGAAAAAACTCACAAACTTCTGTTACAGGAAGTTACACACACACACAGACAGAAGAATCTAGATTCTCCTGTAAGTTCACAAAGATTATTTTTATAATAATCTCTCCCTCCCACATCTATTCTCATTACAACTGATATAGTCCTAATTCAATATACCTTATCTCTCATGTAAATAAGGGGGGAATTCAATATTTTGATAGTCTTATGTTTTCCCCATGACTAACCATTGTTTAGATCTCACAACTTAAGAAATCTTACAAGAATAAAATATAAATTTGAAAAATGCAGAACATAAAATGAAAATAGATCTACCGCCCAAATATTTTTTAAACAGTTAGCTATATCTAGTTTCAGGCTTTTATACTGGAAATGTTTGTGTGTGTGATTTATTTATGTGCATTTTCCTTTATTTTTGAGTTTATATATATATATATTTTTTATTTAATATATTAAGAACATTTTCAGCATCACTTGTAGTGTATATAGGATATCCAATATTTTGTGCAAATATATTATATCAATGATGTATGTAAATAGAATTTGAGTTAAAACTACCACTTTGCCAAATTCTAGGACTATCTATCTGTATCACAGTTTATGTGATTGCTGCTTTCTGTGAGGTTACACATGATGACCTTATATAATCGATTTTGAACAATTCCAAATTTTCATATTAAGCAAGAATATAACGAACATCTTTAAGGATAATATTTTTACATCATAATAATACTTCACTTAGAATAAATTTCTACATTTAGTATCGTTTGAACTAGGAGGAAATCTTGAGCCGTTTGATATATATTAACCAATTTTTTTCTTCAAGGGCAAATCTATCTCCCTTTCCTCAGGTGTGTGATGTGACCCTTTCCTCGAACCTTCATTGCCATATCACATTGTCCTTAAAATAATACTCTATCCACTTAAAAAGTTAAACGTTATACTGTTTCAGTTTACGTGATTTATTTATTCTGCTGTTTGGATTTTTCATGTGGTTGCGTATATTTTTTACGTCTTACTTGATGAATCTTTCATTTATAAACTTTGGCCATGTTTTCTTTCAAAGCATTTATTGATTCTTAAAAGCTCTTTATACTGAAATGTATCTACTCTATGTTAAAATATGTTCTTCACATTTCTAATTTGCCTTTTAGTTTTTTTGTATTTTGATATGGTTCAATGACACATTGTTTACCGTGTGTATCCCTCCTTTCCGGCACAGTGTTGTATACACTTACTGTCATTAAAAAAAAAAGGAAATCAGTGTATTCCTTAAACTACTCTTTATAAATTTCTATCAATGCTTGATCAGTCTCCTACAATCCGGCCTGAATAAACAGGCTAGTCGTGTTCATGCCTGTTGTATCTGGTTTCAGTATACATGTTAAGAAATTTTGTGATTCCAGGACTCATTTTTTTTCACACTTGTGTCTCTGCTTAAAATGCAATCGTACCTCAAGTATCACTGTATAAATTCCACTCTTCCTTCAAGATCCTCAATAATATCCCTTCACTGATTGATTATCTCTTGATAATAATCAAATTAATACTTAATTAATTGATAACATCTTTTTGTTTTGTGAGTTCCTCAATTACAGGAGATATTTCATTATTTCTTTTATTATGTTTAATTGTTTCTAAGTTTATTTCTTTTATTGTTTTAAATTATTTACTATTCATATACAATTACTTTTTTTCTTGCTGTTTCATTAGCTGTGACATCAGAAGCGTTATCTTCACATATTTCTGTGCTCCATTATTTTAAAAAAAATACCCTCTGCTAAATGTCCTCATAACTTAAAGAAAGATAAAAAAATAAATTCAATAATTAGATTTAACCCCAAAATGACTATCAGAGAATTTAAATAATGAATAGTTACCGAATAATGGTTGAACTTTTTATGAATTCTTCATGAATACCTAAATTACCTAGTTCATGTTACTCTTTTGTTCTTTTTATCTTTGCTAATTATTTTTGCCACTTAAGATTTAGGTTTTTACATTAATTTATTCATGCAACATACAATAATATAGTTATATATTTTCTGGAAACTTCCACCAAATAATTTTAAAATAAAGTAAATGTTAATAATTACAATGAAAGAGCTGTTTTATGGTATGCTTACTTACTCCACACCAAGTACTTTTTTGTGTGTATTCTCTTTTTTGCCCTGAAGACAATTATCTGAGATAAATATTATTATCCCTGTTTTTCAGATTAGAAGATTGAGGAGGACCAAAAACTGTAGATGACGTGCTTTACAAAGCCAAGCCTCCAATTCTAATGCCTGCATTTTTTTCCTGTACAGGACCTCTGTTCTTGATTTACCTTTACCTTCATTTATATTGCTCAGATGTTTTATTTAAATAGAATATCATCATTGAAACTTTTCATTCATTTGAATATATTTCCAGGGTGTTGATGTTGAGTCTTATTCTAGAAATGATCTCAAACAACTGACATGACCTAGAGCTGTATATAAAGAACTTGTGAATTCAGATCCATCCGCAAAATCAATTTGGAAGCATCAGAGAAAAAGATCATAATAATGAACTGTTTGGCTGAGAATGGGCCTTATTTTCTTCTCTAATGGAGTTTCAGTTCACTTTGCCCTGAACAGATGCAGTCTTAGAGAGTAACTGAAAGTATAGCTGTCACTTTGGCTTTAAGTCACTCTCATTGATATTTCAGTGATTAGAGGAATGTAAGTGAAACCTTCCAACAGCCATGCTGCTGAAATGACCTGCTTTTGATAGCTCTGAATATCGCACTTTCCCAATTGGAAATCCATTAAAGAGACAGAGGTAAGTGCATTGTGAGTGAAAATGACATGAAAGCTAACAAGAAAATAAAGGAAATTGGGAGGGTCCTGAGGCCTGTTGATTTTGAAGTGGCTGAACTTGTTGATGTTTGCACTAAAATTTATCCAGTATGCTAGTTAGAATGCCATTTATTATAGAACATTCTTTTATTTTCCAATTAACATACTAGTGGCATCTCTCTGTATGCAAATTGTTATTACTTCTGTATTTCATATTGTTAATTCAAGCAGTTCTCAAAACTGACCAGTTGACAGAAGTATCTGTAATTGTTCATCAAAAGAATATAGATTTCTGGCCCTGCTCATTAAATTCTGGGGAAAAGATAAGTAGGGCTTCAGCATCAACATTAAAATGTATAGGCATGTATGTTATATATATTCTTCCCCTTATGAGTAATTGAAACTGAGGAAGGAAAAGCTTGTGAAAAGATTATATATAAATATATATACCCCCCACACAAATAGTCTCAGACTTACAATGATTTGTTTCACTTACCTTTTTCCAACTTTATGATGATGCAAAAGCTACACATATTCAGCAGAAAGCATAATTTGAAGTTTTGATTTTGATCTTTCCCCAGGTCAATGATATACTGTATGATACTCTCTAATGATGTGGGTCAGCGAGCCACGACTCCCAGCCAGCCACACCATCACTATGGTAATCCACTGATATTCTATAGTGTGCCGTGTTGCCAGCATTTTTTGATATTGTGTTTTGTTTGATGTCTGTGTTTCTCATCCCATGATGTCAACAAAATTCTCATCTGTGCCTCATGATTCTGCTGAGAAAAAAAGAGCAAGGCAATTACTCTTAAGATGAACTCAAGTTAATTGTCCAGCTGTAGGCCAATGTAAGCATTCTGAGCACCCTAAAATTTAGGCTAGGGTATGCAATGATATTCAAAGGTTAGATATAACTTATGCACTTTTGACATATGACGTTTTCAGTTGTTGAGTAACATCTGTCTACAGCTTTTCAGTTTCATTCAACAAATTCTAAGTATATAATAAATAAAATCTACTTCAGATATAAAAATGTCACCTGGCTTATAAGGTAGCAAGGAAGGCAAATAGATGTTATTTTTTTTTTACCAAAAAACCCCAAAAAGGCCTGGGTCAAATGCTGAGAAATCACAAAGAAGATAAGTTGTTCTGCATTCTAGACCAATGTTGCTTGAATAGGTCCCCTGTATCAAAGCTATCTGAGAACACAACCTCTATGCATCATAGGGAATGTTAATTTCTCAGCACTCTACCTCCCCTACATATGCTTCATAAACATTTAAATGTTTCCCACAGAGGGCTTTCTAAACAGAGATTGTATATCTCAACGTTTGATTGATTTCTAAAGATTATGTCTTTGTATCAACAATGATAGTTTTTGTTTCAATAAAAAAAAAACAAAGCAAACAAAAACTATATAGTGAGATGTGCAAAAGTAGGAGCTTTCCTCAACTGGCTAATTCACTAGATAGATGATGTCAAGGCCAATTTCCCTCCATTTCTATGACTTCTATTTCGGGCTTGAAGGTGACTGCAGATGTTCAAAGCTTCCAACACAATAGTTAAGGAAGGAAATGACAAGAGACAGACTGAAGATGAAGGCAAAGAGACTTGTTTCTTCTCACATTTCTCTGTCTGTCTTGTTCCGTCTCTGTGTCTGTCTCCCTCTCTCTGTCCCTATCTATCTATTCATCCCTCAGTCCAGCTGTCTGTATCCCTTTCTCTCCAGCACGCTTACCCAGTTTCACTTGCACTAGTGAATCATTCACCCACCAAAGACCACTGGAGAAGGAGAATCAGATGGCCAGATTCTTCACAGTGGATCCTCTGTAGCTGAGTTAAGGGACAAGATGTGAGATGAGTAGCTATTTTCCTTTGATATTTAGCTTGTTGAGCCTAAACAACATTTCTCTTAAGAAAGATAGGCAGAATTGCATTTGGATGGGCAAGTAAGAATTTGGATTAGCAAATTCTAAAACAAGGTATTTGGTTTTTTATTGATCTTCAAGGAATCAAGGAAACAAGGAAAACAAGGAAAAGTACATTGGTAAAAAAAAAAATAAATAAAGGCTTTATATTGAGGTGTGTGATGTTGTATCTGAAGCTATCTTTACATTTGTAATGCTAGGTTGATCAAAATTCCTCCCCTGAAAATACATCAGGAGCTAAGGAAACATGGTTTAGAAAAACCTGCTGAACAAATGATAATTGCATAGATTACTAGCACTTCTAATCCATGGGAGTTCAAGCTCAGTCTGAAGTTTATAGATGTAACAACACTTTTTTTTTAATTCAAAAAACTGTAGTATGCCTTGCCTGTCAACACCCATATAAACTAGATGTGTTAATTAGAGGAACGTCAAAAGGAAATACTTCTGCTTTAAAATTGACGTATACGGGAAGTTACCCTAAGGAACTATTTTTTAAATTTGCCTATTGTTTTATCTCCTTCCTGTAAAGTCTGCTCAATTTCCATTAATTTGACAGCCTAGACGAATGCTTCAGAATCTTCTGACTAATTCTACACAAGCATAAAACGGGGAGTTCTCAGTGTGGATCAGGCAGCAGCAAGACATATTGAATCCTGGGCATCATGACAGTGAGGGTTAAAGAAGATTGCTGGAGGCTATTGAAAAAGAGAGGAGACAGGGAGTGGGTGGCCCAACTGTGATTTATTATTAGTAATAAACTTGGCCAAGAGGCCAGCAGGCCCGAGAATTAATCTCACCCGAGAGATCACAGTGACAGTTCTCTCAGAGCTGGCTACAAGCAAAGCCAACTACTTCCTGAAGAGCTAAGGCGGGGTAAGTTCCGTTTATGACATGTCCGCAGAAAAGTAGGTCAGTGGACCAAACGCCGAATTTTGAAGAGTGAGACAACGCTAGGAAAGAAGTGTGGCTTGGGAATGAACAGATATTTCTATGCATCATGATTAATTAGCATCAGTAACAGGTCATATGCAAATACCTGTGCGTGGCATATCATCGAAAGTAAAGATGGCATTTATTAGTGTCTGTGGAGTGCTCACTCTGTGCGTTCCTGCATAGGAGGTGGAAGCATCCTCTTTGTCACACTCCCCCATGTCTCAGCCTGTGATCAGCCTCAGGTTTAAAACCAATGGGAAAAAGAATGAGAAGCTGAGTTCATGTTAACAAACACTGATGCATGTTGGCACTTAGGATGACAATTTGTTCTCTGTCAGCACTTCACGGGCAACTTCAAGTTTCTTTTCTGTTGATCTTGGCAAAGAGTGAGCCAACAAAAGCTAAAACAATAGACTAAAATGGGTACTGCATTATCCTTCATTGTGTCTCTGTATTTGTTTTTCCCTGGAGGTAGCCAAAGCTGCTGCAAAGGCAGGGGTTGCTGAGCACTTGGTAAGCTGTCTGCACGATGCCCAAACAGTTGTTGAAAAGCTAAACAAAATGATGTATTCAACTAGTTTCTGCCTGAAGACAGACTAATGTTTAGCTAATCTTGATGATCAGGTTACCCCTAGAGTAGAACCAAATCAATTAAAAAAAAAACACACAACTATGACTGCCATATACACATATTTCCCAAACTTATTTAAAACAAGGATTAATACTGATTTGGAATTGTAGAGACATTAGTTTAACTCTACATATGGAGTAAAGCTTCCTTAAGAATAAAACAAGCAATTTGCAAATAAATTGTCTTTATTAGCTTGAAAAGACCCCCAATTCAGTCATTTTTTTCGAAAATCATTGATCAGATGCATGCTTACTGCATAAGGTTTTTTCATGAACTAAGTTAAATATATCTTAATCTCTTTATAAGGCTAATTATTGATCACAATGAATAGTGCATTCACTATTTTAGATGCAAGTGTAATTGAGCATGTTTTTCTATTTTAGAAAAAATGTTTTATTTTCTTTGGCATACAAGTTTTAAAAATTAAATTGATGTTGAACTAGATTCCTTATATTGTGCGTGGACTTTAAAATAAAAAGAAAATATATAAAAATAGAGGTTCTTTTAATTTATTTGGAAAAATATTTTTAAGCAATGGCAAATTGAATCTTTTAGGTACTTTACTGAAAGTCCCCACTGACTCCTATGAGGTATGAACTTGCCCAGACTGTCAGCTATGTGAATAATAAAATGCTAAACACACTGAATCAAAGTTGTGATTTAATAGGTATGTAAATCAGGAAAATGCAAATCTACAAGAGAAAAATTTTCTTGCTCAGGGTTACTTATGAAAGGCCCTAAGTTCAAAGTTACCATTTTTCCCTCTCTGGAAGTTTTCATAATTAACTAAAAAGTCACAAGAAACACTTTTGGCAGTGGTTTAAGCCTATTTTTTAGATATTCATCACACATAATGAGCTGAGGGATTTTTCTCAAATGTTGTGATTAATATTCACCTTTGCATGAACCTTATGCCTAGACAAATATCAAAAAAGAAAAATACCAGGAAATGACAAAAACAAAACAGTATGTTTTTTTAAGTCCCTGGTTTGGGGGATCTTAATTGTATCAACAATGTGATCATCAGTGACATTATTCCTCAAGGGACACTCATGCTATCATAACTGAGTATAAGAAGGATTTCTAAGAGCCAGACCTACTTAGTGTGGAGGAAATCATGCTGGGAAATCTTGCTTATTAGACATAGTTTCTTCTATCCCAGGAACTTGAATATTTAACACATCTTTCTAACAGTGCCACCAAAATACCTACTGTATTTTTCGAACAATAAGACGCACCCCCCACCCCAAATTTGGGACAAATAATGGTTTTTAGTGCTGCTGTTGAGTTCTGTTTACATTTACATGGATGAAATATTATGTTATTTATGTTATTAAATATTTTACCACATTTTTTGCTTCAACAATTTATTTCCTATTTTCCTCCTCTAAAACCTAGGTGCGTCTTATGGTCTGAAAAATATGGTAGATGGGTCCCATCGTGGAGCGTCAAAAACGGTGAACGCAAAATGACATTCTAAAGTGCCATTTTGCCTGAAATTTATCAGTTAGTAACCATTATTTACTTTAGACTAAGTGTTACCTTTTCTAGGCCAGCATGTAAATCCATTCAGAACGTTTCCTTCATTAAATGAAAAGGTCTGGAAAGTCCTGGTGCCACTGAGGAGGGGAGAAGAGCAGGAATTTGGGAACAGAAAGTTCAAATGCACTGAAAATAGGGAGGAGTGGCTTTGTAGATACACCTTCTATATTGCATAGTTTGGCAAACAGCTCATTTATAATGGAAAGCCAAAAATAGCACGCACCGGTATCATGACCCTGTGTGAGAGGCAATGCACAGTTGTAGCAACATGACGCGGTAGAAGCAAGGTGAGACAATAAATAGCACGGCGACATAATAGCAAAATATGGCTAACTGTTGACTTGCACTGGTTCTACTTTTTGTGGGGAACACAATCGGGCTACACTTATACAAATAACAATATATGTGACCAGATATTTTTTGGTAAAATCCATGAAAATGATATATTTCCTTATTTTTTTCTGCATTTTCACCCTTGCTCTGATCCTATTTAAACAGATAATTGGCTTTTTTTTCTTGCCTTAAAGAGAAGCATATGGTTGAGGGTAAAGTACACATTTGCTACAACAGTTTTACCTTCAAAACCTGTGCTGCTTTAAAATTTTAAACCTGTTGATGAGATCACGTGAAGTTTCTTAGAATTAGAATAAAAGATACAAAGAGAGGGAGAGGGTGAATCCCTAGAAGAGATTCAGCCATGATAAAGGAAGACAGCACTGAAGGTCTGTATCATACATGGTGGAGACCCATCCCCTATTCCCTGGTCTTTCTTCAGAAAGTTGGCAAGCCTGCAAGCAAGAATATTGCATGAGCAGCTGACTTTTGCTCTTTGTGCTTCAGCTGCAGTACTGGTACTGCCTCCCCGACACTCAGCTAAGTCTACAATGGCGCTTGTCTGACTTGGGAGGTGACCAGAGAAAATAATAAATTGGGTCTCGTGTACAGACTGTATTGTGCGTCATGCTGCTTCTAAGTACATGTGAGTCTTGAAGAATTGCAGCTCTCTTGGAGGTCCTTTCTGAAAGACAATGGGAAGACAGATTCTTCCAGTTGCCAGCCATCGAGGAAAATATTTCATTGTTCATTTGTTTTGTATGGAAATACAAACCCGGGGTATGGATTTACATAAGCTCATAAGCAAGCAGTGGCTGATTGGGTGGGTGTTTTGTACAAGAAAGAAATTGTTAGAAAGCTCAAAGATAATGGGCTCAGAATACAAATTTCGAAATTGTTGCATTTGAATGCTAAACACACACACAGACCCTCACTGCAGAGAGTACATTTCATAGCCTATAAACAAGATGAAACTATATGAATTTAAATTAATTTTCTCTAGCAACTCAACTGCTTGTTCAAAGGTCCCATGAACAAATTATCTCTAGTGGCAGCAATGGAATTTATTCAAGTGCTCGAAAGCATGGATTTCTCACTATTATGATTGACTTGATAGGTCCCATTGCTTGGTGCAAAATGCCATCAGCAATAACCAATTCTGAGATCCCAGTGCTGTAGGATGTCCTGGGATGACCAGCCAGCCCCTTGGTGGCAAATTGATTTCAGTGCAATACTGGAAGGGGGAGAAATATTCCTCACCAGGTTTCTCCCCGTCTCCTGCCTTGCTTCTGCTCTCACTGCTATTTATAGAGTTGGGAAATGCATTAAGCTATTGCTATAATATCACCTGCAGTATTATTACAGATTAAGGAACTCAGTTTAGCAAACCGTGCTAGTCAAACAACCAAGGCCAATGGAAGTCACTCGTTTTATCATGTACCCATTTATCAGAAGCAGTTGACCTTACAGAAAAGGACTGTTCTTTAGAATATTCAGTCAAAATGTCATTTTTAAGATAACAGTGTCTGGAGTTGAGATGCATTCCATGAGGAAGATATATATATATATATATCCACAGTTATGGTGTCTACTGTATTAGTGTCCTGAGAAGGAATGTTTCCACTACAATGAAACAATGCCGCATTATATAAGAATGCCATGTGGCTAATCTTCACAGTGGGTGCATGCACAAATAAAAAACTTACACTGTTAACTAAGGGGATTATTTCTAAACATTAGGGGGGAATAATAATAAGCTGTATTTTATAAGTACTCAACCACATACAATGCAAAATGATCACTTTGGTAATTCCATTTTTATTTTTATTTGTTATTATTTTCTTTTTTACTTATAATTTTTCTTTACCTTTGAGAGAAACAATTTAGTGTCCCATTGTGGGAGAAATTTTTGTTTTTTAGAGATTCTAATAGTGAAAACAGGGAAAAAATGAATGAAAGCTAGAATAGCAGGATTCACTTAAAATGTATTGTTCTGCATAATGTATAAATTTCACATAATTTTTTAAAAATTTCACCTTTTTTGAGGTATGATTGACCAGTAAAATTGTAATATATTCAAAATGCACATTTTGTTGATTGGATTAGATTACAGCTGTCACACCCAGAACACTTCCTCTGTAGCTCTGCGGGTGTTCACCGTTGCTGTATTTCCTTGTCTGCTCTCTAGGGGGCGATTTTTGTCACATGATTTCAAAGTGCCCCCCACAGTCTGCCAGAAGACGATAGTTTTATTGAACACATAATAACAAAGGTGTCCATCTTCCTTTTTAAATTTTAAAGAGCTTTCATTCTATGAATGATATCAATGCCACATTATTCATATATTTTGCAATAGCTTCCAAGTTTATGTTTTACACGTTTTTGTGGAACATGTTTTTTCTGAATTCATCAAATCTACTGATTTTTTTTCCCTTTTGTCTTCTGGCACTAAACCTCTGTTTATAAACTCTTGACCATGAAATTGTAGAAATGTGTTTATATTTTCTTCTAATACATTGCTAAACCATTGCATTTTAGATTTTTTAAAATTACCATATAATGCAACAAGCAGCCATCATTCCACCACCTCTCCCCTCTCTTCAGCTACACCGAGGAAAATAAATCTGAGGGAAGTGAGATGGGAAGAATTAATGTGAGACTATTCGGAATCAGGTTTGTAAAATCACAGCATAAATAAAAGTCACATCAGAAAGACCCCTCGCATCAACAAGCTGGTTGTCCAAGCTTTCTGCATCTAGATATATGATTTCCTCACTGTCTACTATATATAATATAAAGATTCACATGTTTTGCCCTGTATGCAATAGAGGGTCCTTTGTACTTTATTAAATGTGAGTTATAGGTGAAGAAGCACACATAAATGCAGGTACAGCTGTGGATAAAAAATTAACTGTAAAGATACAAGTGCAGAAATCGTTTTCTCTGGATTTGCATAGGACAGAGTGAGCATATGCATGTGCGTGTGTGTCTGTCTGTCTACCTGGTAGGTATGATGTGTTGACATTTCTCAGCTTGTATGTGAAACCTCAACCCACACCTTTTGTTGACCTTACCAGAACATCATATCCCTGCACAGGAGATGGGGCAACACTAAATATTTTTATTGTTTAGGTCGCTGTCATGTTTTTTTATTTTCTTTTTCATTTGATTAGCATTTGAGAAACAAGAAAAAAAATGGAAGCTTCACTAAATGTCAGTCCCCGAAAGGCTTTTTAGTCTCAATTAGTAGATATTTTTTTTTCTTCCACAAAGAAAGAAAAGTAAGTAGTTCTGCTCCTACGTATAACCTCCATCAATAAACACAGTAATACAAACTTCTTTACATCTTAATAATTGCCAGGCCAGATTAACAAGCTGCTAATGTTTTGATTTACAAATTGGAGGCCCATTTGGTGTGCCTAGCCTTCAAGAAGATTGAGCTGTCTTCTCTATTCGCTGAAAGTAAGTAAATGACTGTTTATTCATTCCCTTGATTAGAAGGCTGCCCTCCAGCCAGATAAAAGAGGTTCCATAATAAATGTGAGACTCCCATGTTTTGTTTTGCTTTCTGAATTTAGTGCCAAGCATTAAAAGGAATTGGAGATTGATTTTTGTTCGGGGACCAGTGCCAGATAAAACAAGGAGTGAGCAAGCAGACTAGTTTGTAGACATGAGTTCCTGTAGAGTGAAGAGAGGATTTGAGTTTTAATGTAATAGCAACTGGGTTATTCCAGGTGTGTGTGATGGTGTGTGTGTCTGTGTGTGTGTATCCTGCCTCAACAGGACTTCATTCATTCCCACTGATATTCTGTAGGTAGCTGTTTTCAAAGAGCAAAATTAAATGCATCTCACCCAGTTCTTTAGTCATTGAACAAAACAACTTCCGTTGAATCTTCTTGTATTGAGACCAGCTCTACAGCAATACCTGGGGATTGTCCACATACAATGAAAGAGAAGAGACTTCTTTAGATACATTGTTGATGATCATACATACCCCTTTTTGCCCCTTTCCTTTCCCCCTTCCCACCTTTTGGAGGGCTGTCAGTCTGTCTCCCTTAGCCTCATACTGGGTCATACATCATCTCCCTCGCAAATCAATTTCTTCCCATTCCTCCCCTTCCTTTTGCCTTAGGGACGATCCTGTATGTCCTTTGGCTTGCAATGGAGCTGCTCTGCTTTCTGAGCTGCGGACAAATTGGTCAATAATGGGAGTAATGGATGCAGCCGTCTCTTGCTTCCCTCTGAGCAATTTACATGTCAGATCTGAAGTGTCTCCTCTCTGGATCCCCAGGCTCAGAGAAGTACCCAGTTGCGGCTACTAATGGACCACTAGTACAAAAGCCTAAAGTCAATGAATCAATAAATGAAATTATCTCAGTTGCTAAGTGTAAGTGCTGCACTTGAATGCATAGAGACAAGAAAGGGATAGAATAGACTGGGGAGGGGAAAGAAGGGAGAAGGTAATGTAACTGTGATTTGATGTTTGGGGACACATACTCCTCCATTTCTAACTAGAAGACTGCTAACTCGACGCACCATTTTGAACTGTGGTATTACATGCTGATGATATTTTGATGTTTGTGGTACATTCCACATCGAGCAGGGAGTGAAGGGGATGTTCAGTGTGGATTTGCTGGGTTGTGATGTGGATGTGCTGGGTTTTGTGTGTTTGCTACTGAATTTAGTCACTGGCTTGACTGAAGTTTGGGTTATTAACAAAAGACAGACTGATGTCTCCATTTTTCCCCCTCCCTTGCATGAATCCATCTCCGAATTACCAAAACCCGGAGCTTTCATCATATGGAATATTTTCTCTTGACTTGCAAGGAAATGGTCTGATGTTTTACTCAGATTATTGAAGACACACTAGCCATGATGTGGGTCTGGTACAAAATTTGACAGAGAGGAAAACGTTCAAGTAGGAATGTGGTTATTCATTGAATTATTCATTAGTTCACAGCATAAGAGAAAACAAGGATGAAGTGGTAGAGCTCGGTGGACACTAATGGGATTGGTTTCTTTTGTTTTTCGTCTCCACAGTTTAAAAGGGACAACGTCCCTATGGTGGTAAAGAAGGAGCATAGTTAATGCATCTCAATTTACTCAGTTTAATTTTATGAGCTTTCATGTTTCATGTCTTATTACTTTATTGTAAACATTTATGACCCACACTCCTAAAGACTAAAATTCACTCACTTCTTTACTTGTTCTGTAAATATTTATGGAATAGCTACTGTATTCTTAACACTACGAACAAGATGAAGGTTACAGTGGGTAATGAGAGGCAGATATCCCTGCTCAAAAGGTGGTAACTTGGAACCAGTGTGATAATTCATGGGAGCATCTCTAATCAGTTAAAACAGTGACAGAAATTAGAATTTAAAAAAATGAAACACACACTTTGCCATGATGATTACCAGTAAAATAATATGTAGCTATAGACAGTTATGTAAAGAAGTAATCACATAAAAATCAATACTGTAAACTATAATCATAAGACATAATAAGACAAACATTTAACTCAGATTATCTAATTTTTATATGCTTAAATGCAGCTGGTGTATTAATTTTCCTTATGCTCTATTTTTCCCTTTCCTTTCCAATTACCTTGTCTTCTGGAAACACACATACTGATTAACCCAAATGATCCTATTTTACCATTTTTTTTGAAACTGCCACTTTAATCCTTTTTCATAAACCTTCCAATTTGTCTTTCATGTCTCCTAATTGATAAAATATGGAGGACTGTTTTATTAGTACACAATTCCTGAAAGTTTAAGAGACTTTAATATGATAAAAAATAACTTTTTTCTAACTTTATTTATTGCTTGAATTCAGTTTCCCTACTCAATCCAGTAGTCAACAGGCCCATTGCGGGACATGGGGGAGGATTACACATTCGATTATTTTCTAACAACTTCAGAGGAGTCTACTTCAAACTGAAAATACTATGGCTCTCAGGAAGTCATCCTCCTTTTAAAATGTCAACCAGAACGTCTGCTTCTGGAAACCTCTACCTAGCTTTTTCCTCATCACATTCTCATCAGTGTTTCCCTTTCACAAATTAAAAAAAAAAAAAAAGAAAAGGATATGGAACACAATTCAATCAGGTCAATTTATTTTCTCTCTCTTTTTCTTTCTGTTTTTTAGGATTCACTGTGTGGCAGATGAGAAAGTTCAGGGGAGAGGAGATTTACAATACACACCTTTCCTCAGACGGTCCCCAGGAGGAAACGTCGCTGGAATGACTGTCCTCTGTGAACTGGCGTTACAATTCTTGGAGGAAAAAGATAGTACACCAGTGCGTCACTGTTCATAGGACGTGATTCCCACTCATTAGTGGAGATCATTCCAGCCCAGTAAAGATATTTGGTTAACAAATATACTATAGAAACTTAAAAGAAAATCTATTTCTCGGTAGTCTCAAGTGAAATGTGATTTCTTGTTCATCTCCTCAGAACTTATTTTGGCAGTGACATAGAAACTCAGAACATGTGTGTTTTGATTTGTTTTGTTTACTTTTTAAGTTTCCTTCCCATTTAAGTGTGAGATATCAAAACTTGAAAGGTAAAAAGAAAAATAGGTGAAGGTAGAAGAGGAGGCAAAGAGGGAAGATACTAGAAGAACAAGTGGTTCCAACTGACTTTAAATTGTGACACAACATTTATAAGTGATAGTTGGGGGTGGTTATGTGACACTGAATTCAGTTCTTATAGAAAAAGGCCTTTTGGTTTTCAGCGTAAAGGAAGAGGACAAGTCTGGTGCACTGGCCCTAGGAAGGCACGTGGGGGCTTTGTCTCTGTGGAGAAGAGAGTAAGCGATGCCCCGTCATGTGGTTCGGGCCATCAGCAATGCTCTGAAGTGACAGCAGAGCCAGCCAACAGGGGTCTGGTCACAGAAATGCGAGAACATGAGTGGAGTCAGACCTTGTCCTGGAGAAACCTGGAGATTCCCTGTGTGGCAGAGCTGGGACACACAGTGTTCAGAGGAGCTGGTCTCACACAGTAAGTAAGCCACAAAGGACACTCGAATGTGACCATTGATTTAAGGGGAACAACTTCTTCCCTCAGGATGAACATCCTAGTGATTTATGTGTGTGTGTGTATAACTTCATCTATATATTTATATATAAATATGAAGATCGTCTTGCCAAGTGCTAAATTCAATGGTACAAATTAGTTATTGGTTAATGAAATAGCCAGCTGTCATTTTGACACAATTACTTTGGTGGATGCCAAATAAACTTGTCACCCTCTCTTCCTTATGTCTTAGTTATCTCTATGTGGACTTGAGGTTTTCCCTCTCAGATGAGGGACAAGAACAATAGTGTGAATTCTTGTCTATGCTATTCTTGGAATAACAAAATGAAAACCCTTGTTTTAGAGGCAACATTGTAGATAATAAATTGATACATTGTATGTATTATTTAGTAATCCACAATTAGGATCTGTTGGTAATTATTTACTCTCGCTATTGCAATTTTCTAAAGGAACATACACTTTTAGTCATTAAGACCGTGGAACTGCAGAATGAATTATTTTCCCACTTAACAATAAGTGAAAGATATGTATATTTTTGAAATAATCACAGACCAGCAATTCTCAGATCACGAACTTATAAAAGTTGCTCCAGAAAGAGGGCAATTCACCATTTTTACTTAAACTGGCCACTTACTCCTTTGCTACCTCGAATTAGTAATCAAGAGAGTGGGACCACTCCATGTAATTCTTACACTTGGGAAAACAAAATGCAACTGAAAGGGTTTTAATGCCTCTGCCCAGACTGTGATTTTCTCTAACACACCTCCTCATTGGTAGCTTGAGTTTTCTGAAGGTAAACCCCATTTGGAAAGCTGGTGACCCATTTACTTTTATATATAGGTATACAAGTCCCCACAGAACCGTTATGTTTAACTGTTATTGCAGATTGTGTTTTACAGTTGCCCAAGGTTGTGTTAAAGAGGGTGTTTTTGCTCTTTGACTCGAGAATGTTATCTGAAATGTTATTTTACTGATTCACAAATGCCTCACAAGCTGAGAGTTTTACTATCCATGTCACCAGAAAACCATATTCTTTATCAAACTTCATTATAGGTTCAAGTCTTGGGCCAGAGATCTGGCTAAAACTGAGGCAGGAGAAAGATCTATTAAATGACTTTGTTTTTGTAACCTTGAGTTATAGGCTTTATGGTAACCTACTCCTTTTATTTGACAAACTCCTGTAAGTTGTCCAAACAAAAAAACTTAGTTTTGGTGAAGTTAAAAATGTAGGGACTTAACTCTTTCTCTTACAAGTTTGGATCAGAGAGGCCAAACTGTAAAAATAAACGACTTGCCAACTATTTATCATCTATGTATGCATATATGAGTCTATTTTCTCTCAAATTCACCTAACAAAGAAAAGATAACCATGGCATATATTAATACACACTTCCTCACATGTACAGAGTTCTAGATAATTTACATAGAGCTTTGAAATATACTGCCTCAGAGATAAATCTAACAATTCTGAGAAATAAGGCCTAACCTTTACCTTCATTTTACACTTGATTAAAAAGAGAGATTCTTGGAGAAAGAGAACCACTCTGTAGATATAGTGTTAGTAATGGTGGCGCTCTAGGTCAAATACTGTCCTTCATCAGAAATGTTTTACATTCATAAGCTGTGGATACAACAGTGATGATAAACATAGCCTCTGTCTTTAGGTATACCCTTAAGAAGAAGTTTTGAGATAAACTTGGCAAAGAATCAAGGTAAAGTTTATAATTCCTGCAGCTTTATTTTATGAAATTTCATCAGCAGCTGAAGGGCACTTCTTTCACAGGAGAAGGGCTTTCGATCACACTGAGTACACAGTCTATAGCGGTTCTTGAGTTATGTGGTATGTGGTTGTATGGTAACCTACTCCCTTTTATTTGACAAACTCTTGTCCAAACCAAAATCTCGATTTCTGTGAAGTTAGAAATACAGAGATTTAACTCTTTGTCTTACAAGTTTGGATCACAGAGATCAAAGTGTAAAAATAAACTACTTGCCGACTGTTTCTCTTCTATGTTGCGTATGTGTCCATGAAGCTACTGTATAGTATCCCCCCCTTACCCAGGGTCACATGTTCTGAGGCTCCAGTTACTACTCACTAACGATGCTTCCCAAGTGTTCTTCATGTGTTGGTTTACAGAGAAAATGGTATTTACGTAACATAAAGGGGTAAGTAGAGGACATTGGATACACCAACATGGGGCTTGGTGAAGAAATTCTTTTTATTTTAGATATGTAAAGTAAATGCAAAATAAAAGAAATATGGGGGATATGAAATTTTAAACTTTTATAAGAATTCCAATAAGATAGCCTCCAAACGTTAAAAAACTTGAATTTGCTTCTATGGACAGATTACTTTTATTTTTTTCAGATGTAACCTGAAAATTGTACAAGATATTCAGTGATTACTCCAGAGTTTTAACATTTTTTATTTTATTTAAGTATAGTTCGCATAAGATATTATGTTAGTTTTGTGTATACAACACAGTTATTCAATATCTATATGCCTTATGAAATGATCACCACGATAATTCCAGTAACCCGTTATTATACTAAGTTATTAAGACAGTCTTGACTATATTCTATACACTGTACATTTCATCTCTGTGACTTATTTCTTTTATAACTGGAAATGTGTACTGCTTAATTCCCTTCAGCTTCTCATCCACCCCTCCTACTTTATTACCTTCTGGCAACCATCAGTTTGCTTTCTACGTCCATGAGTCTGTTTTGTTTACTTGCTTGTTTTTTTTGACCTTCAGATTTCACATGTAACTGCAGTCATGCAGTATTTGTTGTTCTCTGCCTGACTTCTTTCACTTAGCACCATACCCTCTGGGTCCATCTGTGTTGTTGCAAATGGAAGGTTTTTATGGATAATATTCCACTGTATGTATGTGCTGTATTTTTTTATTATCTGACAAGAAACACTTAGGTTGCTTATATACCTTGGTTATTGTGAATAATGCTGCAATGAACATAGGGGTATAGATATCTTTTCAGATTAGTGGTTTCAGTTTCTTTGAATTAAGGCTCAGAAATGGAATTGCTGGGTCTTATGGTAGTTCTATCTCCATGGGCTTTTAAAAATTTCTTTTGACTGTCTTTTTCCAATGGGAAATTTTATTTACACATGTAGGTGGTGGCAAATGGCAAGAGATGATTTATTATATTTTGTGCCAATTGAAATAAATTTATCTGTACATTAACAAGATTTCCAGCATTCAGTTACTAAATTGTACTACAAATCTGTAATCTTTCTTTAAATTTATTGTTCTTCTTTTTATGTTATTAACAAATAAAATATTGACATTTCTTATGATAAAAATGGACTTGAAATACAAAGATGTTTATATCATGAATTTCAAAATATTGAAAAGATGTTTCCATTAATTTTGATAATTATTTTGTATGATTCAAATGAAAAGACTAACTAAATAATATCAGTGAATATTTTAACCATACTATCATAAAATTAAATTTTGCTTAAAATACATAAACTATATCAATACATGGAAATGTATTTCATGCAGTTCTTGCAATTAAAAAATATGTCTATTCAATGTGTCAAACTATTTTACTTCAATTAGCTGCTTTGGGAAACCAATAATTATTCTTTAACAATCTGTAGAATGATAATTATTCACAACAGTCATACACGAATATAAAATAATTTTTCTTAGCTTATGGACTTTTAACAACATATTTTGTACAGCAAAAATGCTTCTTATGAAACAAAAGAGAGTGTTCTTCTTACCCTCATTCTTTGCAAGAAATATAGTGACCTGAATTTTATAGAATCATCATCTTTTAATATCATTCAGTGTAGAGCTGAATGTACAGGTAGACCATGATCTGTAAGTCTTCTCTGTGAATTGGACAATGCATTATGTAAACCCCAGACTTTTCAGAATAAATATTAATTAATACAACCATGTAATGTATCTTTTAAAATAAGACAATATTGTGTGCAAATGAGTGTTATAAATAATTAGGCTATGCCAAGAAGTGTAAACAAGAAATATCCTGGGCCAAATTAATATTCATTTATTAATATGGTTAGTGTTACTAATATTAATGTACTTATACCTCACAACAGCCTATGACGTAGGACATATTTTCCTCTCCATTTCAAAAATCAGGGTGAATTCAGGCAGGGAGTCTAGGTAGTGCACTGTAGATTAAACGACAGGTAAACGTGAGAGCCTGAGTTTGTCCTAGGCAATGCTGAGATTTCGGGGCTTCGATATGAGTCCTGGTGATGGCGCTTGACTTCGTATCCCTGCTTCTGTGCATAGAACGCAGATGGTCATTTCTTAAGAAATTTATCCCCACTTAATTATGGGTCCTAAGTAGTTTGTTTTGATATTTCCATGAAGAGAAGTATCATTCTTCAAGGCATTTCTCTTCATGGTATCTAACCAGTGCACTTTTGTGTCATCTTCTGAGTTGGTATAGTCTTTGTGTGATTGGACACATTAACAGTGTATTATTTAAAATAGTATCTTTGTTATTTCTTTGCTTCATTGGTCCCCAACACTAGCATGGAGCAGTAGTTTATGCAAGGTGGTAATTTAAGCCACACTGTGAGGTGTGAAACATTTTGGATTTTGCAATAACTTGTGTGATTTTTGTGTATAGCTACTTCAGTATGATCTCATACTGCTGGAACTAATCTCACGAGGGTAATTTGTTTCTTATTTTGTACTTGCAGAAACTAAAAGAGTGAAAAACTCTTTTCTGCTCCATATAGATATTTTGTTTAGCAAGGTGTCAGTGGAGTTAATAGTAATATTGTTTGGTTTAAAAATATAACTAAAAAGCAAAAGGTTTAGGCTGGGGTAGAGAATTACAGAGAAACATGAATACAAGTATGCAATAACCTCCATTATTATCTAATTAATAATAAACTTTGGAGACTATTTTATATATATTTTTGTATTATATAATTTTACAGCTTCCATCAAACAGTTGCTCATCTTGGGACCAATATAAGTTTTTATGATGATAGTATCCATAAATATGTTTACATAAGGCAGTTATTGGTCTTTACGTCTTCAGAACACTGATATTTCAATGTATATATCTGAAGACCCCTTTGGTACCTCACATCCTGTGGCACTTTGGAGTTCAGCCACAATCGCAGGGGACAGTGCTATGTGGAACCAGGACATAATTCCCTCAGGCAGGGTTACTCCTCAAGCATAACACATTATGTTTTTATGTTCTGCTTCAGGTCCTTCTACAAAACCAAGAAAATCACCTCAATCAAGTCTAAATCCAACGGAAAACACAAGAAAGTTAAAACCACCCAGGGGTCACCTGCAACAAGTGGAAATTGCCAGTGAGTGGAGAGATGCCCTAGTCACCCTGTTCTGGACAGAGAGGTACAAGGAGCCTCCTGTGGGCTCCCAGGTGATCACGGAGGAGTGTAGCCCATGGAGGGGTCCATGCTGACTTGTCTCTTCTCTTCCTCTCTCTACTCCCTTATTCCTGACCCTTTGAACCACTTCACTGACAATCCCATGTGCTACAGTCCTTGATTCAAGTGCTTCTCTTTAAGGGTATTAAAAAGAGGCAATATATAGTAGATAATTTTTAAAATACTTTAAATTAATTTGCATAAACTGTTTTAAAGCATTAAGTATGGGGTAAACAAAATATAATGTTGAAATACTGTTTCCGTTTACATTTTTAGAAAATGTGAAAAATAAAAATGTGATTTGTATGCATACATAATCAAAATGTACTAATCGATTTCTGAATTCTGAAATATTTAAATTCTATTCATTGAATTTTTATTTACTTATTTAGACAGTCAAAGGAAATGTTTATTTTGGATTACGCTTTTCTGTCTAATTAATTTCCAAAACTCTGTCATTATTTCTAGTAATTATTTTGTAGATTTGGGTTTTTTTCTAAGTTAAAATCATAATTTGGAAATACGAAGTCTGTGTTTTAACAGACTTTGTATTTCTGATACAATTACTGATTTTTTAGTGTCAAGTATTTTAATTACTTTTTATATTCTAAACTAGATATCAAGCTCTTTGAAGACATATGCCATGCCTTAAATTATATTTGTATCATTTTCTCACAGTACCTAGAAAAACATATTTTATATTTATAGTAGAAGAAAAAGGGGGTAATCGTATACATGTAGCAGTTTTCTATTGCCAACAGTGTAAAGTATAGGATCTATACCTGAGAATTCCAAACGCTTCTTTATTTGCCTCCAAACTCCTTTTCTATAACAGATAACACGTGTTTCAAGTAAACTGAACCATACACAATTATACAATTCTGCCTTTAAATTTTAAATTGTGTTAGTTAGTTGTATGTCTTTCTCTGCAGGAGGTTGAGATCTATTTGAAGATAACATGGACGAAATAACAGAATATTATTGTTTTGATTACACAGGGTCAGGCACAAATAATAGTCATCTTTATTACAAAATCTTTTATTACAAAATCGTAAGCATGTGATCTGTAACAACCAATATCACACTCAAGCAGCCCATATGACATTTTAGGTGAAATGTTTAAATTAAAACTATAAATTAGTGCGCCCATGTTATTGCCCTAGCAACCACACTCAAGCAGTCATTGCCTCTGCTGGACACTGTATTTCATTTATTTGATTATAGTTGTTTTTAATATGAACCATACTAATGAATATCTGGTGATCTCTCTTTTTAAAAAAAATTTATTTATTTATTTTTAGAGAGAGGGGGAGGGAGAAAAAGAGGAAGAGAAACACCAATGTGTGGTTGCCTCTCCAGTGCCCCCTACTGGAGATCTGGCCTCCAACCCAGGCACGTGCTCTGATAAGGAATCCAACCAGCAACCATTTGATTCAAAGGCTGGTTCTCAATCCATTGAGCCACACCAGCCAGGGCTGGTGATCTCTTTTTTATCTTCCTTCACTTATATCTTAATGTCGATACATGTTTCAACGATCTTTAATTCTATGAATTTGTGATAATGCCACATTAATAAAACTGATGTGGAACAGGGTAACAACTAGGATAACTTCAGGCCAGAAAGCCAATACTAATATCTTTAGTGACATCATCTCTCCATCTAACAATGTATGTATCTATGAATCTATCTCTCTATCCTACCATCTATCTATTTATGTTTTAATTTGAATAGAAAGTAGGTAACACAAGGGAATGATATATTTGGAGGCCACTATTTCCAAGAAATTTTCAGTGTTAAGAGTATTTACATGCAAAAAATAAGTCTATAAAAGAAAACTCGATTCAAGGAGTAGTAACTCTAGTTACTTTATTTTATCTACATGAAAAGAAGATATAGAGAATAAAAATTTACTTCAACAAATGTTGAGTTGGGATTTTTAAAAATCTGTTGACATGTTATTATTGATTCTTTCTTTTATCATTATTGCCTTTGATTTCAAATATGCTTCTTTAACAGTTCAAAATGTCCTCTTGATTTCAAGATTTAATATTTTACTTTTATCACTTCACTCTCTAGTTAAATTACTCCCCTGATAATTAGATAAAATTTATATTTATAACAAACAAAATAATATGAGACTATTAACCTGCACTAATACCACAATTTTCATTTGTATGGATGATGGCTATAGGTAGCTACAACCAGCATCTGAAGATTTGTTTTATAATTAATACAGTTAAGGAGTTAAAATTATTAGCTAAATTATAGTGAGCTAAATTTCTACTGTAATTTAAAACAACAAAAACATTATTATTTTTTTCCTGATGCTTTACATTTAGCAATTTAATGACATTTCTTATCACCCACACCTTCTGACGATTCGTTGATCTTTATTTTGATAGTATCTCAATTTATGACGGAGGCTTAATTTGCTTAAAAGACACTTATCTACTATGCTACTTTTATGCTTATGGAAAGATACAATTAAGTGTCTAATGCCTATTGTGTACATTTATATGCCATTTGACTATGTATGAATTATAATTGAGACAGAGAAATGGAGCAAATGTTAATTGTTTAGTACTAACATAACACCAAAAACAATAAAGGTTTTATTGACATTGACCTATTGCAATACAAGCTTCCTGAGGTTATCCAACATGCCTCAGAAGACACTATTTAAAAAAAACAAGTTGCATTCCTCACTGTAGTACTTAAGTTTTATTTTAATTTTTAAATTGAGAGAATTCTCAAGAACATATGCAGAAAAGAAACTCAGAGGTATTTACTGTTAAGGTTACTGGAAGCTGCTTAATAAGGACAAATCTTTTAAAAAGACTTTTCTTACACTTAAATATGTTTTCTCTATGCTGGAATTCAAGCTTGCCATTATTCCTCACTCATTAAATACATAAATAATGACAGCCTTAAAAACAGGTCAAAAATAAAGTTTCAAAATATTTTGAACAAAGTTAGGGGCTTAAAATACCTTAAGAGTAAAATAGCATGGATAAATTAGCATATGAAAGTTTGAATAACATCATAAAAGTTAAGACAAACAAGAAAAAATGTCCATAGCCTTCTAAATAATCAAAATACAAATTTTAAAGTGCAAACATCAAAACTCTAATCTTATTTATTCCTTAAAATGTACCCTATTTGTGTGAGTATCGTGAAGGAAGGCAACCAGTATAAAGACGGGAGGGAGAAGGAAGGCTCGTTCTGGCAGGACGTTTCCATAATGCATCTCAGGTAAGAAGTATGGAGGTCCTCTCTCATTAAACGAAGAGCTGTAAGAAAGGAAGCTTCAAAGATGCTTAATTTCTTCAAGCAATGACACAGCGCTTAAATTAAGACAAGAGCAATGGCAATGTGGTCCTTTGTTGAATGTTCCAGGGAACTGGCTATTAAGAGTGCCGGGCATATGTACAAGCATTTCTGTCTTTGCATAGACATCCCCTTTTCTTCCTTGTTGAGAAATGGAAAAGTTAGAGGTCAGTGTGACACGTGTATGGAGGAGTACTGTGCAGAGAGGCATCCTGAGTAAGAGAGACAGATTGAAGCCGTGGGACACTATCCGGTTAATGAGGAGACAAAGAAAAAACTAGATTTGAACTTTAAATTTTAGTCACAATAGGTTTTTGTTTTAATTTGATTTCTGAGCAGATCTTCAGCCTATCCAATCCATTCCACTGGAAATAAGCACGTGCCAATACACATTTTTGAAAACAATCCTCAGAGGATTTAGTGGTGATTAAATAGATAGATTGATGTCTTGAGAAGAAGGAGGGAAAACAAAAAGATGTATTGGAAGGGTAAAAAGTTCAGGCTCTTAAGAAATCCAAGTTCCTAGTTTCTATTACATATTTTATTATTATAATTTTTTCTCTGTGTGACTGTATTCAGGCCCCTTATAACCTCAACAGTTTGAAAGAAAAAGAAGGATGTGAGCTGCAGTCAGACAGGAACACCCCCCTCACCTCACATACACCCCCAATTCAGCAGTGCTTCGTAAAAACATCAGCCCTTAGATTTAAAAAGAATAACTTTAAGTTACAACAAAACACCCCAAGTCTGTTTCAGTGTGCCTGCTATTACTAAAAATAATGATATCTCACTTGAGGTAAATCATGAAAACATTCCAAACCTTGTTATTACTATCTTTGTGAGCCTTTCTCTTTTTGATCCGGAATGAAATTTCGGCACAGTGTTTACTGAAGACACTGACACCAAGAAAAAGCAAACCCGTTGTCGCAGACACCGCTTGTTTGCAATAAGCTGTGTTTCTTCACATATAGCATGACCTTGATAATTACCTTTATGTTCTGTACTGGCATTCAAACTTTCAGATCGTAGCTGCTTACAGTTTGGTATTAATTTCAACTTCTTTTAACCTGGCAATTGGGATTCCTGAATACCATCATCACCACTAACACGGTTTGCAGTAGGAATCTAGATTATACATAAGACCATGCAGATTTCCTAGAATTTGAAATAGCTTTGAAGGTCAAGAAAAAGTTCGTTTTAAGATCACAGGCTTATATTAAGTACTTACTTGTGTTAGTATGCGCAGGAAGGCACATTCTTCTGTTGCTAGAAACTGGCCCATAGAAATGTTCCCACATTTATCACTGAAGGAACCCTACAGGGTCAGTTGAAGGAAGTGAGAAAGTTTTAAAGGATGGATCTTATCATATAGGTTCTAGTATTCACAGTCAGAATGGACATTCCAGAGTGAATTCTTCCAACTGGTTTTCTATTTCTGTTTTCACAAGACATTTAATATGAGTAATGACTACATGCACAAATAGAAAGTAATCATGCACAGAGATTTTCTGTGTCCTTTAAACTTAAGGAGAACTCCCGGTGAAAGTTGAAAAGTTTTTCATTGCATCTGAAATAGGCTTTTGCCACTAAATGTGTGTTATAGTCCATGGAAGCAAGTACATTTAGATGAACAGTTATAATCTCTAATAAGAAAAACCCTAACATTAAGAAAAGGAAAAGACGTACTAATTCAGATGTTAAGAGTTAAGTAATAGGCATCATTTACTGAAAAATAAATGTTACGTTGAAGGGGTTAGGAGAAAATTAATAAAATTATAAAGATGTTTAAGAAGTTTGGTTTATTTGACTATATAGCATCAGAGGTAAGTTGTTTATATATCAAAATCACTAAATGAAAGACAGTTAACATGATGTTAAAAGTAATGTTATTGCCTTGGCTGGTGTGGTTCTGTGGATTGAATGTTTGCCTACAAACCAAAGGGTCGCTGGTTCAATTCTTGGTCAGCACATGCCCGAGTCGGAGCCCAGATACCCAGTTGGGGACGTGTGAGAGGCAACCACACGTGGATTTCTCTCCCTGTCTCCCTCCATTCCTCTCTCTCTAAAAATAAATAAAATAAAATCTTTTTAAAAAATAATATATTGAAGCTGACTATTGGCTTGGGGAAAACTAGAAACAAAGAACATATGCGCATACAGATATCATTTAAGTTTTGGTTTAAGATTTGAGTGAAGTCTATGAATTTTTGCCTTACAAGTGGGTAACGAAGCATGTACCAGCAGCCACACTTGTTACATCATTTGGTAGGGGGCTGTTCAAAGGAATGAAAGGCTCTGTCAGACGAATAGACCAAAGAGGTTAGTGGGTAGTCTGTGTGTGAGAAGGCTCCCCTTCAGCCTTCAGCCTCGAGGGGTGGGCTCTTCGGTGGGATATGGCCTTTGGTCAGAGGTCATAACAGGCTGCCGAGATGAAGACACCTTGAACTTTCCAGGCCGTGTTAATTTTCCTCTGTGCCCACAACTGTGCTTGTCACATTTAGGTAACAAACTAATTGATACATAAGCCAAATTATTACAATTAGTTAATCTTCTTACATAGAAATACCTTATAAATTATATATTAATTTTCTGGCTAAAAATAATAAGTGGCATAATTTGTTATTAATATGCTATGGCAGATGTGAATTTCTAGGACATCAATTACACTTCAGGCCAAACTGAAAATAAGTTAAAATTTTATAACAAAATGGTAGCTAGCAAAAAATAGACTAGTGAAAAAAAAGCAAATAGGAAACAGTCAACAGAAGCAAAAATTTCCCTTTGAAAATAATAACACATATAAAAGCTGAAAAATTGAAAAACTGCCGATAGCTAATCAAGAAAAAATGGAAAGGGGGCAAATAAATCATCTGGTTAAAAAGATGTAACTGCAGAGATGCAGCCATTTCAAACATATTAAGAGGTATTAAGATTCACATTCTGCCAAAAAAATAACAAGAATAAGAGCTGGGAGAGGGATTTGAATGCAGGCATTCAGAGACCAAGGTCTCCACTGTTAGGAAGAATTTGGACAATGAAAGCATTTAAAACATTTATTTTCAAAATTGGTAACATATACCTCTAGAAAATTCTAAGCAATCAACATCATATTCACTTAATAGTATGTGAACAAAGCTTTTCATTTATGGTACCCAGAAGAGTTTTGTATATCCTAATATGGAATAGTGAAATAGATGTTGATATATGCAATTGTTATTACAAAGTTGCCAGTAAAATGAAATGTACAGAGTGTTTTTATCGTAGTGGGACATGTACATGACAATCTTAACAGAAAAAGTTCAGAACCCCAAAATGAACACACGACACTGTCAACTGTGCCACAAATATGTCAGATGAGGGATGGGAAAGAACATAATAACTGTATTTTTGTCTCGATGGATGCATATGAAGATTGTTGATTTTACTTCTCTGTATTCTCCATACATTACACAATAGTATTTCATCACATATATTGTTAAAACAAATACGCTATCTCTAGGTATTGCTTTAAGAAATCATGAAATGTTTTCAGCTGCATGTTCTAACAGAGGGGGAAACACAGGAGAGAGGGTGTTTCCAGGCTCATGAGCTAGCTGGACTGGTCAGGCTTAAGTTGCCTGGACAGCCTCATTTTAGGGCAGAGAAAACTGAGGTTCAGAGAACCCACCGCACGGAGATGTTCTTCAGATAAAATCAGATAATGGACAAGAAAGGGCTTTAAAACCCAAATGCCCACAGAGATAAGGTGCTACTGCATTCTGGTAAAGTGAAAAACACGCCATTGAATGAAATCCTCGTGATCTAATGACCCAGAAAAAAATCAATAGTGTGTTATTTTCAGCTCTATCCTTGACTTATTCCCTACTCAAAGAGCAACTTCAGGAAGGAAAGTTAAGCTTCCTGTCCTTGACTTTCTCCTGTTGAATAACATGTGTAATACTCTTTATTTCTGTGAAAAATGGTTTGGGATGAATGCATTAAAAAGGTTCCGTTCAAAATGCTATTACTACCACAGGATGACATATTGCAGCTCACAAGATTTTAGGAAAAGACATATCCAAATTGTCTAACATTTGAAACTCGAGCAGCAGAGAGACATGCAGTTTTCTTTCTTCACTTGGGCCGAATTCCTACATGGTGATACCTAATGTGATTCTGTTACAAATCCAGGGAATATTGGGTCAGGTATTAAAAGTAAAACTGAAACGGTGGAAAATGGGGACAACCGTAATTGAACAACAATAAGAATTTTTTTAAAAAAGTAAAACTGAACACTTTTATTCAGTTTAAAATGATAAGTGCTACTATTCTGAAGCTTGGACAAGAACAGAAAAACACTCTGTGAAGGAAACTTAAGTCCTGGCAAAGGCGCGGATCAGAGAAAATGCAGGAGACCCAGTTCACCTGTATTGAGGGCAGGTCTTATTAACAAAAAGCAATGTCAATTGTCACAGCCAATTGAATCTTTTGATTTTGTACTGCTTATGATCTTCCACTGTGATCAGGCCCCAAGCTAGGCAATAAGGAGCATTTTTTTTAAAAAAAGACACAATATCTATTAATTCCAATGACTTTAAAAGATAAAAATAGACAATGAGCCCTTGGCTGGTGTGGCTCAGTGGGTTGAGCGCCCACCTGCACACCGAAAGGTCGCCAGTTTGATTCCCTGTCACGGCATGTGCCTGGGTTACAGGCCAGGTCCCCAGTTGGGGGCAAGCAAGAAGCAACCAACCAATGTTTCTCTTTCTCTCTCTCTTTTCCTCCCTTCTCCTCTCTCTGAAAAGAACTAAATAAAATCTTTAAAAATATATAAGCAGACAATGAAAGCAAGTAGAGCCCTGTTTCATGGGTCATCTTTTGTGATTCTGTCTTCTATGTTAAAACTATACTCACTGTTTGGTTAGTGGCCATTATTGCTCGCGTTGCTTGAGGTTTGTTGTGCTCCTGCTTTGGTCCAGTCTGTCCCTGTGACTATAAAGGCAACATGTGAACAATTTGCTAAAGATATACTGAAAAGTAGTTGTTATAACAGTAATATGAAAGGTCAAAATATATTCTATAAGAGAATGGAACTTTAATGTCCCTTGAACGCCATAAAACTCTATTCTTTTTAGTAAATGTGTACATTTTATTGCTTTTACTGGTAAGGGGAAAAAAAAGACAGATGGCACAGAAATGGAACCTAGGAAAATTGCTTACAGTGAAACCAATTTTAATACCCTTGCTAATAAAGTTCTCTCTCTACATATGGGCTGATTCTTCCAGGAAAAAAGAGAGTAATTCTTCATTTTGTCTAGGGATTTTAACTCTTTCAATACCCTGGGGCACTGTATGGTACATTAAATTATACTAAATAGCCCGAAAGAATTAACACACTTTCCAAGTCAAGTCTTTTATTTCTTTCTGCTGGGTAACATCAGGCCATTGATCATAGTAGAAGGTCCAACCAGCTCCCAAAAGGCACTTTCCCTTATGTCAGAGCTAGCCAGGTGTGATGGTTTCCTTTCTTGAACTCCAATAAACTTTATAAGACTTATTCAGCATCACTCAACTAAATCGTATAATGGCAAATTTACAACCCAATGGAACTAAATGATCTAGTTGGTCGTCTCTACGGCTTGCTAATTAAATATTAAAAGTAAAGTCAGCTAACCCAACATTCATCTAAAATTGTGTCAATGTACCTTTATCATCCCCAAACAAGAGACATACTTTATGCCACACCATATTTCCCTTAATTATATCTTTCCCCAACTGGTCTTGTAAAATGGGGGAGCCAGTCAAGCTTTTTATCTCACCTCAGGGGGTCGAGAGAATAGGAAACCTGTCACTAATTCCTTTCACCTCACAGGCAAAACTCCTTCACCCAATTAACTCAGACCAGGTGCACCCTCCAGTGAGTCTGAGGAATGCACAGAGCTCACAAGCCCTGCTTCCATCTTGGCAGAAAGGGAGCCCAGCCTGCACCTGATTAGCAAGCTTTGCTGGGGCTGCAAAAACTTGATAAATGGTACATTTTCCCCCCACAAAATCTGGGAAAGATCACGGATGTTGCATGTAAATAATGACTGCCCCAGCCAACCAATGTCTGGAGCACCCTGTGCATTAGAAGACCTATCCATTACAGGAATCAGTTTATCTAGACAGACAAGGGACAGCCACTGGTATGAATCAGCAACCACAAACTTGCTAGCTTCGCATTTTCACCCAAGTTGTCCTCAACATATTCCAATGGTGTATTTAGGGTGCGTGACTAATTGGTTTGAATTTTTATGAATAAATATAAACATATTCAGATACTATTAAAAGACAAAAACAGCAGCATGAGGGAAGAGAACAAAAATTTTAATTTAGAAATTAGGAGTGGCTATCTTAAGTCTCAAACTATGCCAAACGCAGCAATAGGTAGTAGTCACACTGGAGGATGCTGGAGTCTTAAAAATCTGGATTTGAAACCCTGACTGAGTTATAACCTTACCTGTTGGATATATGTGCATAAATTACTTAATATCATCCTCAATTGTTCCCACCTGGAAATGGGAAAATAAATGATAATGTCTACTTTATTGAGTTGTAATGAAGATTAAGTGACATGATGTGATCAGGGTTTATAAGACTGGCAGGCACACAGTATGTGTGCACTAGTAATTGTATGCTCTTATGATTTTTGAAGACATTTACTTAGTGAAAGCAGCTAAATAATCAAATGAAAAATATTTCCTTACCCAAAAGGCAAGTCTATTAAAATGAGAAGTGCTTTGCCTAATAATTTGACACCAACTGGCTGGATCCAGGAAATTAAAAGGGAATAGTTTGAGCTATGACTTTTAAATGTGTACTTAGCTGAGGCCTAAAGCAATTTTTGAATGTGACTTGGGGTCCTTGCTGGGGGAGGGAGAGAGCCGGCAAAGTATTTCACTCCCACTCCAATCAGGGAGCACGTTTCTTTTGATCTTTTTTTAAAATGAAAAATTATTTTTATTGTCTTTTCTCCATTACCATTTATCCCCCCTTATACACCCCTTCCCCCACAATCAGGGTGCTGTTGTTTGTGTCCATGAGTCCTTTTTTCTTTTTGCTAGATCCTTCCACCCCACCCCCAACCTGACCTTGGAATTTATCATACAAGTTTACTTGAAATGGTAAAGCTAAAAGTTTTCAAACACACCCATTTAGTATAATTTGAAGGTAACTTCTTCAGAGATTTCCCCCTATATTCCTTTCTCTTGGATTATCTCCCCAATCCCTCTTATGTAAACATTGAAAATGCCCCCACCAAGAGGGCTAATATTGCGTGTTAATAAGTCAGCACTCACATGACTTTGGATCCATCAGATTTCTCTAGTTTCTAGTAGGAATTAGATACTACCAAGGGTTGGAAAATCCTAATTGATTGCAACTTCCATGAAAAGCAGTAGTGAATCCCTTCATTTATAGCCCACTGAACAACCATCAAAATGTTCTTTGTACCTATTATTCTGCTTCATTCTGCTTGTTTATTTTTCTTTGTTTTTTAATTATATTTTTAGATTCAGTTGTTGATAGTATGTATTTATTGCTATTTTATTATTCATATTTTTTATCTTTTTTTTAAAGATCCGTATTACTTCATATAATACTGGTTTGATGGTGATATGCTCCTTTAGCTTTTTATTGTCTGGGAAGCTCTTTATCTGTCCTTCAATTTTAAATGATAGCTTTTTGAGGTAGAGTAAATCTTAATTGTGGGCCCTTGCTTCTTATCACTTTGAATATTTCTTGCTTATCCCTTCTAGCCTGCATTTTAATTTTTTTCAGAGAAATCAGCTGGCAGTCTTATGGGGACTCCCTTATAGGTGGTAACTAACTGCTTTTCTCTTGCTCCTTTTAGGATTCCTTGTTTTTAACCTTTGGCATTTTAATTATGATGTGTTTGGGGGTGGGCCTCTTTGGGTACAAACTGGTAGTTACGGAATAGTCATGGAGTTGTGAAGTACAGCATAGGAAATAGGGCAGCCAAAGAATATATATAGATAATGCATGACACCTGGGAATGAAAAATGGTGTGTAGATTCCTGAGGGAGTGGAGGGGAGGCTGGGGGTAGGGGACAAAGGAGATAATTGCAATAGCATAATCATTAAACTATAATAAAAAGAAAAAAGAAAGAAAAGCACTAGTGAGGAAGTGTCTGCTCTTTGCTGGTGAGGTCTGGAAGAAGCTTAAACCAATCCTAACAAATCAGTCATTAGAAAATCAAAAAAGCCTGTAATTCCTTACAAATGCGTGTGTCCAGGGGGTTTGCCGAAATCCTCATTTCCAATGTACAGTTTTGCAAGAGGGTTTTAAGATCTCATCAGTGGAGTAAACCCACATAATACCACATAAGCTTTGCTTTTCTTTATGAAAATCCCTTTTTCTATTTTAATGTCATCTGCTCATTGTCTCTGTGACTTTGACACTGCTCTCTAAGAAATATAGTGCATCTGAATTGATTTCTGCTGCTTCCAGAGAAGTCTAACATTCAGACGATATGAACACATGCTGAGTTCAGGTTTACAGTGAAGGCTTTAAATTGGATTTGGACATTGTAGGTTCAAAACCGTATATTGTACCCTCCCAAAATAAAACCTGTGCAGGTATTAATTAAGACTCTTCCGCAGTTTTTCTCAGCCTGAAATAATCCAAGTAGTACAATCCAGCAGCCAAAAGTACTTTAAAAAGAATTCCTGTCTTTAGCTAGAAATTCCAAAGAACTATAAAAAGGATTTGAATTGTAACCTGCAGCAACATCATTGAGGATTTTTTTCCTTTCCTTAATTCTTTTCTCCCACTTCTTTGATCTTCAATGTATCTCATTTGTCAGTCTCCCGCACCCTGACACATTCCACTTTCTACTTCAAACTTTGAAGTGTTTAGGCCACATTTCCTTTCCTGCAATTGCACGGAGCTGAGCACCTTTTTCTTTCTTCACATACTAACAAATTAAAAATGGACTTTCTCTAAGAGCCTATAATATATTTGTATTAACACTTTATCTTGTCCTTTCACAGAAAGGTATTTCTTTTTGACATGTTTAGATTTGGCAGATAAAGAGCTGAACTGTATAATCACTTGTTTTGGAGGGAAGTCATAATGCTGAAAGAAATTTAATAAAACCCGATTGAAAGCATTTTTCATCTGTATATTTCTTACATCGTTTCTTAAAACAGGCCCATCCTGAGTCTCTTCTTTGTATTCATTTTCCATGTTAATATATCATACTCCTATTTCCTATTCCAAAAAAGCAGTAATGCATAATTTTAAGCCATTTTACAGCCTTGAACCTGTACTCCAAAAATTGGTGAAATTTTAGAGACTATTAAACAATTTTTGCCAATGCGAGTGTATAAAAAATTATTCTTTTCCTAGACTGGATTTTTCCCCACAAGAAGTGGTTTTTAAACATTTTTCATTAATGTGCAAGTGTTTTTAAGCATAACTTTTCCAATGATTTTTCCCCTAATAAATCAAGGGGAAAATGAAATTAATAAAAAAGTACTTTTTGAAATGGTCCAAGTCACATATGTGAGTTTCCTCAATAAAATTTAAAATGTTTTTCTTTAATGTCCACTACTGCAATAAGCACTTATAAGTAGAACAAAGCAAACCCTTGTGGATAAAGAATTAAATATCTGTGGGTGAGTGAAGACGGAGAATTTTTGGAGTGAGTGAAGATGGAGAATTTTTGGAGTGAGTGAAGACGGAGAATTTTTGGAGTCTAGTTCTTGCTTACCCTATTACCCAACTGAATTACTTTGTAATGAAATGTGGGTAACATTTTGAGTTAACTTTATTTTCTGGATTTTAGATAATTACTATAAAAACTGGGATAATACTTGTCATTTTTACAAAAATAGGATTACTGTCAGGCTCAATAGGAATTATTTAAAACAGAGGAATAAAAGATAGTACTTGAATGTGGCTGTATGTCAGATATTTAGAGTATGTCCAGATATCTGGTAATTATATCTGTGTGTCCAGATAGAACTGGATCTGTGTATGCTTATACACACATATATACACTTAAAATAGTTGTCACATATTTTAAAATATAAAATAATTTATTTGGATATAAGCTTCCATAGGGAAAAGTAATTGAGTTAAACCCAATATTTCTCTCTACCTGTCCTGTCTAAGATGGCAGCCACTATTTATGTCTGGCTATTGAATATTTGAATCTTGTTTTTTATTTAATTTTTAAAGAGATTTTATTTATTTATTTTTAGAGAGGGGGAAGGGAGGGAGAAAGAAAGAGAAACATCAATGTGTGGTCGCCTCTCGCACACCCTACACTGGGGACCTGGTCCCACAACCCAGGCATGTGCCCTGCCCAGGAATTGAATCAATGACCTTTTGGTTCACAGGCCAGCACTAAATCCACTGAGCCACACCAGCCAGGGCTTTTTATTTAATTTTAATTAAATATAAAGATAACATCTCAGTTAATAGAAAACTTTTCAGGATGTCTAGAATGACTTGGATATGCGAATCTACTTTTCGACTATAAATTTTGTAAGGTGTAAATTCAAATTAATAATTGTGATGAAAATTTTACACCTAAATTGATAAGGGCTGGAATAAAAAAATATTCACTAGGCTTTTAAGACTATCATCTAAAAATATAAATTAAAATATCTTATTAATGATTTTGCATTGGTTGCAAGCTGAAGTGATAATATTTTGGCTACATTGGGTTAAATAAATATTTCCTTAAAATTACTTTCACATTTATTTATTAGTGAATGTACTTATTAAATGTTGCTATCAGAAAATTTAAAATTAACTATGTGGCTTTCACTACATTTCTTCTCAAAAGAATTGCTATATATTATCAAATGAAATAAAGTGGGGATACACATAAAATTCACGCTTTAACTCCAGAAAAAAACAGCATGCAGCCTGAGGGGGTGCATAAAAAAGTAAAGGCAAATTATTGCTTTTTGTACCATTTTTAAGAAAACCTGTGCAGATCTGCAGAGACTTCTTGACATCACAAGCATTGATAACATGATTTAGCTGGTGTGGGCTGTTTTTATTGTATGGATCTTAGGTTACTAACTAAATTTAAAAAAGGATGAATTAAAATGCCCCCAACATCCATAAAATTCATTTGGGTGGTATAGTCATAATAGTAAAGCTGATTTCTTAAAATCATAGTGATTTATATTCTCTTCTCTTTGAAATATATGCATCCTAAGCATCATTCCAAGGTCAAATTGACTATTTGAGTGGCATTTTCCAATATAGCTACTTAATTTATTTATTCAAAAAATATTAATTTGCAAGCAACAGCCCTTGGTGCTAGGATATAATAATAAAGAAGAAATATTTAGGCTTGATGTCCAAATGGGTTTACTATAGACCAAAAGTAATTAAAAATAACTACATATGATTGAATAAATATAAATATAATATAGTAAGTACATTTAAGTAAAAAAGTAATGAAATTAAGGAGAAGATTTTTTTTAATATTTTATTTATTTATTTTTAGAGAGCGGGGAAGGGAAGGAGAAAGAGTGGGAAAGAAACATCAATGTGTGGTTGCCTCATGTGTCCCCTAGTGGGGGACTTGGCCTGCAACCCAGGCATGTGCCCTGACTGGGAATCGAACCAGCAACCCTTTGCTTCGCAGGCCCGTGCTCAATCCACTGAGCTACACCAGCCAGGGCGATTTTTTTTTATTATTGAAGGGTGGACACCTTATTGGATTTAACCAAGGAGAGAAAAATATGTGAGAAATTACAGCCATTGAATCTGGACAGGTCTCTGAAAATTTGACAACAAAAGAGTTCTGTGAATAGATGAAATAATGAGCAAAGATAAGGGATTACTGTAGTATTTTTAAAGATGTGACTTTCTAAAAGAAGTCTTTAAAAACATGAGAATAGCTCTGATTGGTGTAGCTCAGTTGGTTGGGTGTCATCCTCAGGGTTAGAGGTTACTGGTTCGAATCCTGATCAGAGCCCATTCCCAGATTCAGTCCCTGGTTGGGATGCCTTGACACATTGAGCAGAGCAACTCTCTCCATCAATGTGTCTCTCTCCATTGATGTGAGAAACTCTCTCACATCGATGTTTCTCTCCATCTCTTTCTCCTTCACTTCCTCTCCCTAAAAATAAATAAATACAATCTTTAAAAGCATGAGAGTAATCAATAGAAAGTAAAGAAGCAATGTTGTATGAAAGTAAGGAAATAACTAAAGCAGCAGGTTCTTAGAATCTACAGTATTAGCAGAGACATGAATTTTTACAATAAGACGGACACCATGTATTACAAATGAAAGGGAGGAAAATTGGACTGGAATGTGAATAGTAATAAGAGAAAGGAATTTCCACTCAATGAACATGATTTAAACATATGAAGCAAAATTATCTGCAAAAACCTTGAAGGCTTAAGCAGATATGAAATTGTTACCTGAAGTTATGAGAAAATGAACCCACTAGAGAGACCCAGTAGGACTCCTGGGAATTCCTAGTATAAATTTGAGGTCTAGGCTCAAGACCTAGACCTTTTATGTAAAAGTATGTTTGGTTGTGTGATTATTTGTCTCATGGCAAATATAGTGGCTCTGATTCTGTTGCGGAGAAAGTAGATAAAGGACTTACTTAGAATCTTGCCAGTGGAGGAAGCAATGGAAGTGATTATAATGGTGGGAAATATAAACTACATTGGAGAAGGGAGTGAAAGCCAGGGGTGAGGATTGAATTGTGGGAAAAGAAAGCATGGATTGGAGCTGCTGGTATCTCAAATGATTTTGACAACAGAACAATCAAAATACAGAAAATGCAAGTTGCAAAGGGGGGTGTCTGAATTAAAAATGCAAAATTGTCTGATATATTAAATTAAGGGCATAACCATGGCAGTTTTAGGCTAAAATTGATTGATTTTGGAGAAGATGCCAATAGTCCGATAGGTAGGTTTCAAGTGCTTGATTTGTGAGTATATTGATGTCTCTAAGAATGACCAAAGGAGTTCCACTGGAAAAGACTATGGGAGAAAGGAGCCAAAATATATGTGAAAGGGAGTGATTAATACATAAAAAAATGATAGAAATTATGAAAGGACAGGGGGATAGTGTATCTTTATGAAGTATTTTTAAACACTGCTGTGGGCAAGTAGAAAGAAAATTAATAACCTAAACGCATAATAGACTTCAACCAGACCTTATGACTCTGATGCACCAGGATTAGGAGATAGTCTTTAAGAGAATTCCAGGTTCCAGTTCAGGCAAGCTTCTAGCGGAAATTGTTCTGGGAAAGTGCCGAAGAAACAGGAGTGCCCTGAATACAAAATAGGAGTTCCGGAGCATGTGTTGAAAGATTGCATATTAGAAGTCAGGCAGCTGCTAATGGGGTAGATTAGGGACAGGATAAAACAGTGTAGGAGTATAAGGCAGGATAGGGCCGATTCCTTGTTCTCTGAGATGAAGATAGCAGCCAGAATGAATGTGCAAACCTCAAATACCAGCTTCGGTAAG
>PVKM010006480.1:0-44141 GCA_004027735.1 Carollia perspicillata | reverse complement strand
GAGAGATGATCTGATTTCTGATGCAGAGCACTTGAGAGTTCAATGTAAATGATATTCCTAATCTTATACAAAATTAAGATATGTTTATAAAGTCTTTTTATATATTATTCTTTGTACTAGGATAGCCGCTTTGGTTGATCAAGGGGTGGGAGAAAGAGGGTCCATCAGGATTAATGTGCTGTGTTGGTGTTAAGATTTTTTGCCCTCTCTCACTGCTTCCTGTTAGGATACTCAGGCGATTTAGTATTTAGGAGATTTGTGGAAGAAGGTGATAGTAAATGTATAGAGAGTGTTACACTTTAACATATACATTTTAAAATATATTTTTAATAGTTTATTATATTTTTTCCCATTTTCATTTATCCCACCTTATACCCTCTTCCACCTCCACCCACTACCGTCCCGCCCCAATATACACAGTATCTTGTTTGAACTGCAGAGGCAGACGGGGTTATGCCAGTTTTACAGGTAAACTCAATGAAATGACTTTTCAGACGTCATACAGCTGATGAGTTGATGGCTGGGCTCTAGTCCCTTGAAGTCTTTCAAAAAAATCAAAGAGCCCTGGCTGGTGTAGTTCAGTGGATTGAGCGCAGGCCTGCAAACCAAAGGATCGCGGTTCGATTCCCAGTCAGGGCACATGCCTAGGTTGCAGGCCAGTTCCCAGCAGGGGACGCACGAGAGGCAACCATACATTGACATTTTTCTCCCTCTTTCCTTCCCTTCCCCTCTAAATATAAATAAACAAAATATTTAAAAAAAATTAAAGAGAATGAAAGTGGGAGCACAGAAACTTACCGTAACTAACAAACTTAAATTTCATGGAATTAATTCTTTGTGTACTTCTCTTAAAATTGGCATTATTTTAGAACTTGAATTCATAGTCTTTGTTCTGTTACATATATCATGTATGCAGCGTCAACTACTTCCCCGGCGGGGATATCAGAATGGCTTGACCAGAAATTAACCAAAAGTGATCGACCAGAGCTAACTGGTGCCAAAGTGGTGGTATCCGGTGGTGAGTGAAATTTATAATGGATTAATTGAAAAGATGATGTCAACCTAAAGTACTTGGATTTTACTAATATTTATTTTATAGGAGCACATATTTTTTTTCAAGCATAAAAAGTACCTAAGTTTTGAGTATTTCCCACTTAACAATAAGGAAAATGAAGTCATTAGCTTAATACACAACTTGGGCTTTCTGTTGCAAAACTGTGTGCCTAGCACCAGGGGGAGCACTGTATAAATTTCATCAGCTTTGCCACTTGGTATATCTTTGTTTTATTGACTGACTTCCATGTTATTCTGAAGAGTATGGTTGGCTCTGAGTCACAGAAAAATTGATGTGTGAGGACCACATCAGTTGTGAGGATCACGTTGTGTGATTCCTGCCCTTCATACAACCTCGAAGAACTGGCAGTGTGTGCACATCAGTCTTTCTGAATAACTCTGAAAATTTCTTCACATTTAATATCAAAGCTATTAATATTGCACAAGACTTACTCTTTTTTGTATATCATGGCTTTTTAAGAAAAAAAAAAACATGAAATCATTTAATCCTGTCTTTCCAGTCAAGATAGAGGCATAGGTAAATACACCTGTCCTTGTACAACTACAGCACAAATTACAACTAGATTTCCAGCCAAGATGGCAGCATAGGCAGACACGGCTCACCTCCTTGCACAACCACGTCAAAATTACAACTAAAATATAGAACAATATTCACTCAGAACTGTCAGAAATTGAGTTGAATGAAAGTCTGACAACTGTTGAATTAAAGAAACCATATCCATCCAGACTGGTAAGAGGGGCACAAACGTGGAACAGGCTAGTCCTATACCCATGCATGGTGGATAAAAATTGGGAGGGATATCTTGGGAGAGAGGAGTCCCAGCCACACACCACCCCTGCCCCCCATTCCCCTCCTCCCCCCGCCCCTGCCCCGGGTTTCAATGCCAGGAAGATAAGTCCCCACAACTTCTGGTTGCAAAAACCAACAGGGATTGAGTCACTGGAAGAAATTGCTAGGGCCCCAAACAGTTCCCCTTAAAGAACCCACACATGGACTCACCTCCTCAGACTTAGTCCCTCTGAACTCCAGGACCTGGGTAGCAGCTTGAAAGGCACCAGGGGCATATTGGAAGAAACTGAAGTGTCTAGCAATAAGTTGAGCAGAGGCCATTGTCCCTTTTCAAAACCCTCCACCCACAGAGCTGGCAAGCCGGTGCCATATCTGAGATTCCAGCAACCTGGCTAACACTTTTGACCTGCCTTGGAGATCCCCAGAGATTCTGCCCCACCCAACTTATCCACCCAAGCTGCTTTTCCTAGGCTGGCCTTGGCTAATGCTGCACAACTTCCTAAATCCTCTTGAACATGCAAGAGCTGGCCTCAGTGAGCCCCAGGCCTGGCACTAAAAGCAACCAGCCTAGATTCACAGCCTGGCTTTGCCTGAAAATCTCCAAGCCCAGCAGAAGTAACAGCCATTTCAGATTGCTTTATAGCTTATGCAGGGTGGCTCTGGGAAAACCATAGGTGGGGGCTGACCTTTACCCCATACTACCTGGGAAACCCCACAGCCAGTGCACCCAGTGGACAGCTACAGACCACATTGGAGGACCACTACCCTGCCCTTACACAGCTGATCCTCCATGGAGGGTGGATGTTGGTGGTTAGTGGTCATAGCCAATCCTTGCAGCTGACTGATCTGGGTGAATCCCTCGAATTGATCTGCCAACAGCAACCAAAGCTCAACTACAAGAGGAGCGTGTACTTAGCCCACACAAAGGGCACACCTTGAGCACCCAGCTTAGGTGATGGGGGAGGCTGGACCCTACAGGATACCTACTATATTTGGCCACATTACCAAGACATGGAATCATAGCAGCTCTACCTAATACATAGAAACAAACACAGGGAGGCTGCCGAAATGAGGAGACACAGAAACATGGCCCAAATGAAAGAACACATCAAAACTCCAGAAAAAGAGCAAAATGAAATGGAAGTAAGCAATCTGTCAGATGCAGAGTTCAAAACACTGGTTCTAAGGATGCTCAAGGAAATTTAGTGAGGACCTCAACAGCATAAAAAAGATCCAGTCAGAAATAAGTGATACATTAATTGAAATAAAGAACAATTTATAGGGAAACAACAGTACAGTGGATGAAGCTGAGAATAAAATCAATGATTTCGGACATAAGGAAGCAAAAAACAACTGATCAGAACAAGAAGAAAAAAGAATCCAAAAAAAATGAGGATAGTATAAGCAACCTCTGGGACAACTCTAAGAGGTCCAGTGTTCACATCATAGGGTTGCCAGAAAGAAAAGAGAAAGAGCAAGAAATTGGGAGATTTATTTGAAAAAATACTGAAAGAAAATTTTCCTAATTTGGTGAAGGAAATAGACATGCAAGTCCAAAGCACAGAGAATCCCAAACAAAATGGATGCAAAGAGGCCCACTCCAAGACACATCATAATTAAAATGCCAAAGGTTAACAATCAAGAGAGAATCTTTAAAGCAGCAAGAGAAAAGAAGTTAGTTACCTACAGGGGAGCTCCCATAAGACTGTGAGCTGATTGCTCATAATAAATAGGTTTTAGGAATGCTGAACAGAGTGGGGTGCTGGGCAGAGGGAGATAAAAGGGAAAAAAGAAATGGGACAACTATAATAGCATGATCAATAAAATACACTTAAAATGTCAGCAAATTCACAATGATCAATAATTGAATCTAAACTAAGCAAACATGCTGCAGGACAGGCACAGAATCATAGATGTGGAAATCTTTTGTAGGGTTATCAGTACGAGGGGGCAGGGGGAGAATGGGCAGAAGGGTGCAGGGATTAAGAAGCCTAATTGGCAGGTACAAAATAGGGGGATGTTAAGGACAGTATAGGAAGGAAATAGAGTAGCCAAAGAACTTAACGCATGACGCATGGACATGAACTGGGGGGATTGCTGGGGGGAGTCAGGGTACCAGCTGGAGGAGGGCAAAGGGGGGAAAATTGGGACAACTGTAATAATAAAATACATTAGAAGAAAAAACACATGGTTAATAGTCTGTTATGATTTTAAAATCTCAAAGTAAACATCAAAATGAGCTTCTAAACAGGCCTGTATTGACAAGACTCATTGAGAGGAAATAATTTAATATTTTTGAAGACATATCTAACTTGTGTAATCACTTAATTTACTCAAGAAATGATTATTGGGTATCTGTTCTGTGCCAAGCCTATTGCAAAATGCTGGAGAAGCAAAGAGGGAAAAGCAAGGCTTCTTGCTGTTAAGGAGTTGGAAGTCTAGTGGAATGACTTCCATTCAAATAGTGAACAGCTTCTGTCATTCAGCGATGTTTTGCTAAATACTCTGAGTGTAGCAGTGACCGAGATAGATATGGATCCTGCAGTTAAAGAGTTTTCAATGGATCCTGCAGTTAAAGAGTTTTCCTTGTGGTGGGGAAGACCGAGTATATAATTAGTTACCTGGTGGTTGGTTAGTTAACGACAGTATCGAATGCTTTACAGAAGTGCAGGAGCGTCACTGGGGAAGTCAGGAGGCACTTCTTGGTGCAGGTGGCATGAACTGTGACAGTGGTGTAATGCAGAGATCACTCAGGTATACAGAGTTGCAAAGTATTTATAGAATGGAGTTGATATTTGCCTAATTCTTTTTCATCTTTTTTTAAAAATGAGGTCGGGGTTTGAAGAGTGGAGAGAACTTTAAGCTGCTATATGATTTGGCAGATCAACTACACGCTGCAGGTAAAGTGGTTTCCCTTCGTAGAAAAATGCTCCCTTTTTGTAGGAGATATTTGTCTTCATTATTTCACTGACCTGTCACTCAAGGCTGAAAATTATTTTACTTTCTCTGGTTTTTATGGTCTCTCTCTGAAACAGTTTTTCTTAGCCTCCAAGTAAATGATACAGCACTCAGTGAGGGTAGAGGTGATACATTTGCCAAATCTTAGTTACATAAAGAATTCCTACAGAGACAATAAAACGACAAAGCACCAGTTTTTAAATGAACAAAAGACTGAAACGTCTATGTCTAAAAACATTTTTATTAAAACAACACACAGGAAACCACACAAATTACAGATGTGTACTGCTCAACAGTTTATGGAAAGGTGAATACAGCCATATAACTGTTACCTAGGACCAGTACTTTAAACACACTCCAAATAGGTTTCTGTCCTCACTACTCCACTGAAACTGCCCCAGATCTCTGAGAGATTGGGTATAGATTATGAGAGAACATTTTTATCCAGCAACTGGTAGAGTGGAGTTGCAATTAGCTGAGATGGGTAAGACTCCAGGTGATGTCATTTCCAGGGAGGGATCAGAAGTTCAGTTTGGAGCATATTGAGTTTTGAGATGTCTAATAATAGATACCCAAGTAGGGATGTTAGTTAGGCAGTTGGTATAGGAATGTGGAGTTCATTGGGAATCAGTTGCGCTTAGATGGTATTTGAAGCCATGAGACTGGATAAAATCACCAGGGGTAGTGTGTAGATAAAAAAGAGATCCAGGACTGAGGCCTAGACATTGTAGAATAAGAAGTAGGGGAGAATGAAGACCAAAAAGGTGAGTCAGACAGGAAAACCAGGGCAGAGAATTTGATGTTTGGAGTCCAAGTGAAGTGTTTCGGGACGAGAGAGAGTAATCAGCTATGTCCAGTGCTGCCAGTAGGTCAAGGAAGATGGGTCCCTAAGGGCAGTCACCTAGAAAGAGGAAGTCACAAGGAGACTTTGGACATGGGAATTATCGAGGGATGTTGGTAACCGAAAGATTGGGGATATGGCCGTGGGTGTGGCTGCAGTCACGCGAAGGACAAGACAACCGAAGGAGAGTTGTTCATGAAACTAAGACGCCATGGTGTTAAAATCTCCAAGAATTAAGACTAGTACCTGAGAAAGTGACAGTGACCCAGAAATGAAGGGGGTTGACCTAGTGGTTGATAAAGCCTTACTAATATGAATTTCTAACTGTGCTGTATCAGTGTCTTTTTTTCTTTTTCTTTTTTTTTACAATTATCATTGAATATCCCAACTAGCTGAATTAAAAAAGGACAGAAGGTTTTAAAAAGGACAACTTTTTCTTCCCCTTTTAGTTGGTGCTTCTCGTGCCGCTGTTGATGCTGGTTTTGTTCCCAACGACATGCAGGTTGGACAGACAGGAAAAATAGTAGCACCAGTAAGTACTGCAGTGAAATACGCTGTACAGAGTTCTGTGGGGAAAGGAGCAGGGGTGGGCCAAAGCAGTTTATCAGTGAGTACACGAAACACAGAATTTATCCTTACATTATTGTTCGTTACTTCCCATGTTGTTTCCGATGCAGACAGCTGTAAACCTGCTCTGTGCACTTAGGCAGGGAGCCGTCTCCATGGGGAATGTGCTCTTCTCACAAGGCCTCTGATTTCTTGGTCTCAGTGACAGGCTTGGCTGTTCTTAAATCCGCTGTTGTCTTTCATATTTTTTTAAAGCACTGGGAACGTTTGTCACATTCACATTACAACACCAAACATAAAACTGGTAAAAGCAGCATTTCGTTGTTAAATGGACTGCGTAAGTTCGCATGACATTTATTTACCATACAGCCTATTGCAGCTGTGCGTTGCAAAACTGAGTCTTCTGTATTTTACTCTAAACATTTGCAAAATGTAAACTAGTAAGCTTAGATTAATTTTGAAACATAAAATTTTTTAAAAATTAAGTGTTATTGCCACACAAGACAATAAATACTGTGTTTCCTTGTGGGTACAAGGAAATCATTGGGATTTCAGACATCAATGTATTGAATGATAATGAAGTTAGAGACACAACAGTTGTAACTGTAAAAGCCACCACTATTATAGTGAGAATAAACTGAGCTAGTCTCTACAAACATTCATGTTTCTATTTAAAACCTACTACCTTAAAGGTTTTTAGAAAACACAAAAATGCAGGTACATCCTAATAGTTATCAGAGTGATGATTTCCTCAGAAGTCGTGCAGCCACCGGGGACTCTCTACACAGTTGTGATAGGGCGAGAGAAGGGCAAGTAACAGTTGAGTGTGACTGTGAAACGGTCTTGATCTTGCAGACCCCGAAAGTGTCTTGGGGCTTCCAGGAACGTGCAGACCATATTTTGACAGTCACTGGCCTAGTACTTTCGGGTTGTAAACACTGAATAGCATGTGTGGAGATTGTGGATTTGTTATATTCCTGTAAGGGTATTAATTTTTTGTTTTAGCAGGCAGTTAAGTTGGCAGAACTGCAAACTCTGTCTTCTCTTTTAGTCCTAGCCGTGTGGCCTAGAGGCCAACTTGCACAAGTCTGATGCAGGGATCGGCCAGAGTTTTGAGCAGAGTGTGTGGTTCTCCTTCTGGGACCTTTTCCTTACTTTCCAGCTAATGTGGCAGCCACAAATGCTGTCTTCTGTGTATTCCCTCAACTAAAAGACTCTTGGTTTCTATCCAAAGTGGCTGCTTTCCGATTGTTTTCTTACCCCCCTTGTGGGAAATCTGCAGCTGCCTCGGGGAAGAAGTAAAGGTGGGTGGTGGGCGCATCTTGTGCCTGCCTCTCGAGTGCTGCCTGTCTCGGTTGATCTCCAGGGTGCTTAAACAGTTGCTGCCTGTATTTTAATCAGGTTTCATAGTTTTTCTTCACAGGAGGGTTAGTCTGATAGGAGTTACTCCCTCAGGGCTGTGAGGAGGAGTCCTGAGGCCCAAAATGGAATGCATTACTTCACATTGCTCTGACTAGTACAGAGTTGGATTATCTTCCTAAATATTTTAATTAATGCTACTTAATGTTGTATGAGGTTCTTGGCAGCCATATCCCACTGTTGGCATGTATTACATTTGTGCACATCCAAAAGCTCTGTCTCATCTCCCGCACACTTTATTGTCTGCTGTTAAACCTTGTCTCCCTTGTCTATTGATGATGCAGTGTTTCTTTGTGTTTAAAGCTGCACACGGTGCTTTCATTTATCTTTATTAAACTTGGATCAGTGTTCTGTGCTAGAAGCCTCTTGTTGGCATTTTGTAACAGTTTTGAGAAGCATCGCTGCAAATAGTAAGTTCCCTATTTCTTTAAGTAAGAGGACACATAAAGGCAAAGTTTGTTATCCTCACAAAATAATTTTTCTTACCAATTTCTTGAGAAAACGTGATATTCAAAAGATTCTACAAATTTAGTTACATTTGTATTTATTTTTTTGTTCTCACCTGAGGATATTTTTTATCTCTTTTAGAGAGTAAGGGGGTAGGGGGAGAGAAAGACACCAATCAGTTGCCTCCCTCACACTCCCTGACTGGGGATCAAACCGCAACCAAGATATGTGCCCTGACTGGGAATCGCACCCTTTTTGGTGTATGGCGTGATGCTCCAACGAACTGAGCCACACTGGCCTAGGCTAGTTACACTTTTAAATACATTCAAAATATTTTTATTTTATCATTTGTATCATTCTATATGTATCATACACATGGAAGATTATTGAACACGTGTATATGGAACAATTCCTGGTATGTTTATGGATTCATGTTCCCTGTGAGAATTCCAACCCAGTCATAGGGAACCACTAGTCTATAGCTTAGTGTTGCAACAAAGACTTCATTCCTCTTTATTTTTTAAAGATTTTACTTATTTATTTTTAGAGAAAGGGAAGGGAGGAGGAAAGAGAAGGAGACATAAATGTGTGGTTGCCTCTTGCATGCCCCCTTCCGGGGCCCTGGCCTGCAACCCAGGCATGTGGCCTGACTGGGAATCGAACTGGTGACTGTTTGTTTCATAGTCTGGCGTTCAGTTTACTGAGCCACACCAGCCAGGACCATTCCTCTTTATTTTTTTAAATTAACTTTTAATTTGAAAATAATTCAAACTTACAAAAGGCTTTCAAAATTAAAATGATACCGTTCGTGGTTTTGATTTGCGCATGGACCAGTTTGTCATGTCTATGTCTTTGGGAAAATGTCTATTTAGATTTGCTGTCCAGTTTTTAATTGGGTTATTTGGTTTTTGCTGTTAAGTTGTATGAGTTCTTTATATATTTTGGATATTAACCTCTTATCACATACATGATTGGCAAATATTTTCTCCCATTCATTAGATGGCGTTTCCATTTTGTTGATGGTTTCCTTTGCTGTGCAGAAGCTTTTTAGTTTGATGTAGTCTGACATGTTTGCTTTTGCTTTTGTTGCCTTTGCTTTTGGTGTCAAATCCAAAAAGTCATTGCCACAACTAACGTCAAGAGGCTTGCCACCTGTGTGTTCGCCTAGAAGGTTTATGGTTTTAGGTCTTAGGTTCAAGTCTTGAATCCATTTTGAGTTAATTACTGTATATGGTGTCAGATAGTGGTTGAGCTTTATTCTTTTGCATGTGATGGTCCAGTTTTCCCAATACCATTGACTGAAGAGACTGCCTTTTACCCCATTGTATATTGTGTATGTATTGTGTATATATTGTGGCTTCCTTTGTTGTAAGTTAATTGACCATAATGCATGGATTTATTTCTGGACACTAATTAATCCATTAATCTATGTGTCAGTTTTTATGCCAGTGCCATAATGTTTTGATTACTATAGCTTTGTAATATTGTTTGAAATTAGGGAGCTTGATGCCTCCGACTTTGTTCTTTGTTAAGATTGTTTTGGTTATTTTGGGTGTTTTGTTGTTCTATATAAATTTTAGGATTGTTCTATTTCTGTGAAAAATGACACTAGAACTTCGATAGGGCCTGCACCAAATCTGTAGATTGCTTATGGCAGTATGGCTATTTAAACCATATTCTTCCAACTCGTGAGCACAGAATATCTTTCCATTTATTTGTATATTCAATTTCTTTAGTCAGCGTCTCACAGTTCTTACCTATTTGGTTAAATTTATTCCTTGGTATTATTTTTGAAGCAGTTGTAAATTGGATTGTTTTTCTTAATTTGTCTTTCTGATAGTTGTTAGTATATAAAAATGCAGATTTCTATATATTGATTTTGTGTCTTGCAACTTGACTGAATTCATTTATTAGATCTAACCGTTTTTTATTGGAGTCTCAGCTTTTCTGTGTATACTAGTGTGACAGCTGCAAACAGAGACAAGCGTACTTCCTTCTCTCCAGTTGGTGTGCATCTCACCCCAGCTTTGCATCCTAACTGCTGTGGCGAGGACTTCCGTACTGTGTTGTATAGACGTAGTGAGAGTGTGTATCCCTGTCTCATTCTTGATCTCAAGGAAAAGCTTTCAGCTTTTTATTGTTGACTATGTCGTCAGCTGTGAGCTTGTCATATTTGGCCTTTGTTATGCTGAGGTATGTTCTCTCTATAGCCATGTTGTTAACTATGTGAGTTCTTTATCCTTTAGTCTTATGGTTGTGAGATTCATCCATTTTAATGCAGATAGCATTTTTTCATCTGTGTTTCCTTTACAGTATCAGATAGTCTGCAGGGCTTTAAACATGTACTTTAATGGGAATAAACAGTGAGAAAATATGCTAACCATACATGAGGAATGCAAGTAATTCTTAGCTAATAACCAAGGTCATTCAAAAATAATACTCAGCTGACTGAAGACTCGTGAGGTGACACCTGTGGTGAGTCGGGGGGACGGGAGGGGCCTGGTGACGGGGGCTCACATTCAGATCCCAAGAGGTGGTGGACATTTCTCTTCTTGCTTCCTGGGACTCTAGAAATAGATGCTGTGAATCACTGTCCAAAGCCTTAGATTAAGCAGTGAAATTTTAAAAATTTCAAATGGCTATCTTTGGGGGTTCCCATTACCTGTGGTTACACAGGGTGAACGTACGATATGATCCCGGTGGGAAAGTAGCTGAGACAGTTGCCGAGTGGACGGGACAGTCTCTGTGACTTATAAGCACCATACATGTGCCCTCATGCAAATTCATTGTAGGTTGTTTTTTTATTTGATAATGACTTCTGGATTTAAAAAATACAATTTGTAATATTCAGATAGCAAAAATTCTTCAAGTGAGGAACAATTAGATGTATAGATTAATTTGGGGAGAGTTGACATCTTTGCAATATTTAGTCTTCTGTCTATGACCATGGTTTTATTTCTCCATTTATTTAAATGGTTTCATTATTTATTTATAAAGGTATATAGAAAAATAGGAATGCAGTTGATATTTGTAGAGTGCTCTTATTTTTCTGTATTCTCTTGGGTGTCTGTCATACATACACAATCATGTCTCTGGAAATTTTGTGTAATTTTTTTTCCTACTGTGTCAGCTATGGCTCCCAGGACATTGTTAAACAGAAATGGTGATGATAAGCATCCTTATTTTCAAGGAAATCCCTCTAGTGTTACACCATTACGTGTGAACCTGCTGTCTGGTTTTGGTAGATACTTCTTTATCAGATTAAAGAAGTTCCCTACAATAGACTATGTATAATGGTTAAAAAGGATTAACAAACAGTTCGGACTTCGTAGCCAGGTTGCTGGAGTCCAGCTCTTAGTGTTTCCACCTGCTTGCTGTGTGATCTTGGACTAATCACCCAACTTCTCTGTACCACAGTTTTCTCAGCCATAAAATGGTGATAATAGTCTCTATTTCATTTGGTAGTTGTAAAGATTTAATGAGTCAATATATGGAAAACTCCTAAAAGGTGCCTAGCATAGAGTGTTGTCATGTTACTATTAAAAATCCTTGTTTGCTAAGAGATTTTTTTTTTCCCTTTGAAATCATGAACAGATATTGTCGAATTCTTATTTCTTTAACTGAGGTCTGATAGTGTCATTGGATTTTGTTAGCACATTAATATTTGTTGAGCTTAATACAGTGTCAGATTTAGGTTATGGCTAGAATTTATTAGTATGGCTTTTTAAGTCTTGGCTAGTGGTAGTTCCTGGTTTACCTTTTTTTCCAGATTGTATGTACATACCATTGGTGACTTCACCTTCCTAACTGTCCAGACATAGAAGCATATTGCAGTCATTGCAAAATTTGTTGCCTGTTGCCAGAGAAATGAAGTTTACATTTAGGGAATCTTCTTCGACATTTTGATGTTTTACTGACAGATTAGTGGCTCACTAATGATTCTGATAGTAAGTGAATAGTTACTGGATGAAAAAGCAGTTTGGGGAGAATTTACCAACAGAAGAAATTTTGATTCTGGGGTCCTGTTAGGAAAATCCACTCATGTCGCAAAGTCTGTGTGGGAACGAACTTTATGGAGTTGTTTGTATACAGCTGGGGCTGAATTTATGGACTGCTTCTGACTTGCTAAAAAGCGACAGATTGACAACCCCTTTCATACTGCATTATCCAGCTTGGCTTTTAACTCCCAGAGAACTGGGTTCACAAATGGATGCTTTTGTTCCTTTGGGTTTGGTATGGAAGCATTAAATTGTACTAAAATATTCATATGTGAGTGCATTTAGCTGAGAGCAATTGATGTTCTGTTCCCAGAGGACAAGGGGAAATGCTGCCTGGCCCTGCGGTCCGCAGAGCGCCGCGCACTCTTCTCAGGGGGAGTCGCACGGCCTGGTGGCCAGAGCCCTCACCGCAGAGCTTCTGAAGGCAGAGGGGAGTCGGGGGACTTAGGAGCGGTGGTGTGGATATTTGCATTGGTTTTGTAGTAGTTAAAAACTTATTTGCTAAAAATTAATTCTCGTCGTATCTGAGTTCTAATTTTATCTTTGATTCATTCCTTAGCTAATCTTTATTAGACTGATTTCTCTAAACATTTTTTCAAGAGGGCTGTAACAGCGAAGTTTTTGATATGGATTTTAATTTTATATACAAAATGGTAATGTAAGTTTTGGAGAGCTTGTAGAATTCTTTTTACATATATAGTAACTTTAAAAGCATTCCACTGGTATGATATAGACATGTCAATCTCATGTTACAGCTGGCATGAAAATCAGTAAGAGCAGATCAAAAATCTTTGTCGTAGCTATTTTTGTGTGGTAACTTGAAAGGAATAAAACTGTTCTAAATTTTTATTCTTATTCTAACTGTATTTTTGTTTTCTTCATGTAACAGCTACTTTTACTTTCCCATGAACAGCTTCAGCTATAAGCATGCACGTCAGAACGTAAAACCCTGGGCCGGGAGGAAATGTTTGTTCAGTGGGTCACTGATCACTTAGCGCATGCAGTCCATCCCTTTGTTCACTTTAGGGCCTAAGGTACCAGTACTAACATCTTACACAAAAGAACATTTTACTTAGCTTAAATTCTTACAGCTTTAGAACGTGCTTCAAGGAATCTTGAACTTCACAACTCTGATTGGCTTTTTTGCTTTTTAATTTATTTTCTTAGAACGATTTTAGATTTACAGAAAACTATTGAAGTTCATATAGAATTCACACAGATCCTGTGAACTGTAGGTTTGATACACTGTAGTATCTGGTTTCCCTACGGTTGTTACGGATGATGTTGTTGAACATTCTGTGAACTATTTATTTTTGATAACTGTCAAAACCACAAAGTTCTAGAATTAAGTTTTTTGAAGATGAAGAATTGTGTGAAGGTTTCTGACAGGCTGGTAACTTTCTAATGACTTTTATTGTGGTGAAATCTAACAAAAATTTGCCATTTAACCATTTTTAAGTGTACAATTTAGTGGCATTAATAACATTCACAATGTTGTGCAACCATAGCCATCGTCAGTATCCACATCCAGAATTTTTCGTCACCCCAAACTGCAGCTCCATACCTATCACGCACTAGAGCCCCTCCCTCCACCTCCACCTGGTCATCCCTAACTTGTTGTACGTGTCTGTGAGTTTGCTTGTGTTGGGTATTTCATAAAAGAGGAGTCATACGATATTTGTCCTTTCATGATTATCTTATTTCATTTAGCATGTTTTTGGATTTCATCCGTGTTTTTAGCATGCGTACAAGAAGGAATGAAAACTTCATTCCTTCTTATGGATGGAAAATGTCCCAATAATACTCTGTAAACACTTTGTTTCCTGATTCATCTGTTGGTGGACGCTTGAGGTGTTGGTTTTCATCTTTTAACCGTTGTCGGTGGTGCTGCCGTGGATGTTCACACACAAGTATCTGTGTGAGTCTGTTTTCACCTCTTTAGGTTCTACACCTAGATGTGGGGTTGCTTGGTCAGATGGTAATTTTATGTTTAGCTCTTTTGAGGAACCTCCAAACTTTTCCTGTGGTTGCTTTGTAGCTTTCATGAGCTCCTTGGCACAGAAGTTACCACAATAACTTTAGAAGAAACTTCAGGAAAGGCTGTGCATAAGCAGTGGCCTAACTCTTCCTAGTAATTTTGGGAAAATGGCAGCCTGGTGAGTGAAGAGAATAGTACTTGGAATCCAGGCTGTGGTGTCAGCTGTTCTTGGGCCTCAGTTTTTGTCACTGATAAAATACAGAGATTGCATAGGTGACCTTAGATGTTCCTTACCACTCAGACTTCTATACCGATATGTGTAATTTAGCATGTTCTAACCGACTTGGGTTAGTTGAAAAACCATACTGGTAAAATATTTGCTCGTCAAACATTTTATTTGACCTGCTGAAATACAGAGCTTTGTAATAGGTTGATTGCGTACTTAAGTATTTTGATGTCATATACCCAAATGTTTTAATGTAAATTAATCATCTGAATAATTTCAACAAAATATGTAATAATATACTTGGCTTTCTATCATTATAAGTATACTTATACTTATAATATTGGAGAATATTTTCCCACACTGGAAAATCTGTGAAATAGTATAGAAGGCTTATCAGGTTAATGTTGAGCATTTAAATGCAAAGTAGTTTAATAATAAAAATTATATTTTATTGTAAAAAATTATTTTAAGAAAACCCTGGTCAGGTTTTTCTTAAAATAAAATCAGGTCGATGCATATTATGTAATTAACATCAACAGTTAAAAAACATTACTTTAAAAAATAAAAAAGCCCAGGCAGGGTGGCTCAGTTGGTTAGAGCGTGGTGCTGGGCACCAAAGGGTTGTGAGTTCAATTCCCAGTCAGGTCATGTGCCTGGGTTGCAGGTTTAACTGTTGTTTGGGGTTTGTGCAGGGGATGGGCAATGATAGCACATTCAATGTTTCTTTCTGTCCCTCCCTTCTCCTCTCTCTAAAATCAATAAAATTGTGTCTTCAGGCGAGGATTAAAAAAAAACAACTCAGGACTAAACTGTCAAGAGCTGAAATTTCACTTTTTCTGGCTTACATTTAAATTTTTGAATTGTAACCCACAATAGTTAATGTTTCTGTTTGTAAAAAAATCTTTTTAAGTTTGTATTTAAGCAACTGGGTTATTGAATTTACATTTTGAACAAAAATAGGGAAGTACGTAATAATAAAGCACGTATATGTGGTTTGTGAATTGCCATCGGCTTTGGGCACATACAGGGTCTAGCAGGTAAGGCCTGCTTGAGTGCGGTTGGGAGGGTAGTAATACGGATGTAATAATTTATAGTTTTAATTTGAACATTTTGCCTAAAATGTCATAGGGTGTGCTTGAGTGTGATATTTTTATGTTACACAATTACACGCTTATGATTCTGTAATAAAAGGGGGGCATTCTTTGTGCCAGACCCTGCGTCTCATCACTGGGCTAGCAGTTACGAAGACATTCATGTGGCTTCTGGGGGGAAAAGTGATCCAGCAGAAAGAATATGAAGAAGGTCATTTCTAAGAATGAATTTAGGATTTAAAAAACGTTTGACTGAATTCAGGTTTCACATCTGTGCCTAATGAGCACCGAGTCTGGGAATGCCCGTCCGCGCGAGGACCCCCGGGGCTGAATGAGGACTGCTGCTGTTCCTCCAAATGACCTGCCTGCCTTTGCTTCTGCATCCTGCCCACTAGTAGTTACTCGGGACCAGATACTGACTTCATTGAAAGGCAGGTCAGAGTTTTTACGTAAAAATGTTAGCTGGCTTTCAGTGCAGGAACATAAGTTAAAACAAACATCAACAAGAGCCATTTCCAGGTCTTGCCCCTTCTGAGTCGGTCTCCTTGGTAGCCTTGTAGCTGGTGTGTGAGTGGCGTCAGCTGCCAGCAGTGGTCAGTAGAGAACTACATCGGCAGGGCAGGGCTTGTGTCCTCCTTCAGCACAGGGAACCCAGAACTAATACACCAACTGACACTTCTAGTGATACAGGACAGAAAAGCAGTGGCAGCTAAAATTGGGGATACTTTTCATGTATAAACTTAAGTTAGCTGTTCATCTCATCTCAACTGGTTTTAGAAATATTTCTCTAGATAAATATGTATACTGGACTTAATGGACTAGTGACTTCTGTTAAAGCATGTTACCAGTACTGTCACAATGTTGAAAAAATACTGAATTTAAAATCAGCTCTGGCTGGTGTAGCTCAGTGGATTGAGCGCCAGCCTGTGAACCAAAGGGTCGAGGGGTCGATTCCTGGGGCACAGGCCTGGGTTTCGGGCCAGGTCCCCAGTAGGGGGGCACTAGAGGCAACCACACACGGATGTTTATCTCCCCCTTTCTTCCTCCCTTCCCCTCTCTCTAAAAATAAATAAATAAAATATTTTTAAAAAATCAAAAGACTTCAGTTAAGCAGCCTGTCTTCCACTGGGTGTATAACCTTGGACAACCCACCGAGCCTGCCTGAACCTGTGCTTTCTTGTCTGCAGAACGGGAATAGTTTCTGCTCCTGTGAGTTACTGTCGTAATTGATGCCGTGTGTGTAAAGCACGATGACTGGCAGAGCTGAGACAGCTCGTGTAACTGTGATGACAAGTGTGCCGCTTGAATCCAGATAAGACCTGAGCTGCCCTGAACAGGAGCACCGTCCAGTGGATGGGACATGGGTCCAGTCCTCCATTCATGTAAACAGTTTCACCATGTCCCTGCCTGAGAACAGAGCCTCAGACTGCTGTGCTTTGCATTTTGTGGCCTCTTCCAAAAAGAAAGGAGACTTAAACACATTTTGGCAAATATTAGAAATAGTTTGGCCTTTTAAGTGAACAGCAGGATGAAATATAGCAATATTAATGCATGGGAGGCTTGCAGTAATTAGAAAATATAGTTAGGTTAATCTACTCCTGAAAAAGACATTCATTATTTGCTGTGATGAATTCCATTTAACTCCTAACTTGGCATTTGTCTGCGTGTGTGTGTATTGTGTTTTAGCTGGAACAGTTTCTGTGGAAGGTTGAGCCTCCGCAGTCTTTGGAGGATGGGTGGTTGGGGGAGAGCTTGCCGTTCAGTGAAGCCGTCGTCCTGGCTGAGCTAGTGACAGGGCATTGTTTTGGGGAACATGCTGTTGGATCTCTGAACTTGAGTTACAACTGTTTGTATGATGTCTTTTTAAATTACCTTCAAAGAAACGCAGTTTCCATATTTCTTCCCCAGCTCTGTCTAGAAAGTGCAGCTCTTGGTAGAAAAGAAATTATAACCCTGATTTTTAAAGAGATGAAGCAATGTTGGCTTGGCTTTTCTTCTCTGAAAGCTCCAAATTTATCCATTCCACTCAATTTCATGTTTCACATAAACAAAAAACTAAGTGTTTAAATCTTTCTGCTTTGTTTAAAGTAAAGCAGATCTGAAGTTTCTGCAGGCAGAATATTGTTCCAGCTCCAGAAAAAAAGTCAGCATGTGAGTTTATATCATGAACTTAAGTAATTTAAACCTCTTATATATTTTTATATGCCCAATTTGATAGGTCTTGATAACCTGTATCTGAGATATGTATCCCTGTACAAAGATTTTGTTAGAATTTTGTAAAGAAATTCACCCCAGTCCTACTGATGTGGCTCAGTAGGTTGGGCATTGTCCTGCAAAGGAAAAGGTCACTGGTTCAATTCCCAGTCAGGGAGCCTGGTGTGGAGGTTCAGTCCCCGGTCAGGGCTCATTAGAGAGGCAACCAGTCCGTGTTTCTCACATCGATGTTTCTCTCCCTCTCTTCCTTCCTCCCTTCCCCTCTCTCTAAAAATAAATAAAAATTTAAAAAATTCACCCCAAATTCAGCCAGTCTAGGAAGTTGGGCAGAAATTCTGACTTTATAGCTCAATAAATGCAATCAAGGAACTAACAGCTGTCAACAAAGTTTTTCCAGCACTTTATGCAGGAGAACTGTCAGGTTAATAACAGCTTTCTTTGTGGTAGTGATAGTATGGTGACCTACTTCAGACTACTCCGTTCCACTTCCAACTTCATCATGGCTGTCTTACTGTGCCTTTTAGTTTAAAGAGTTAGTGATCACAGACTAATAATAATAGCATTAACAGCACATATTTTGAACTCTTCACATGGGTGGTGTTATTTAATAATCACAGCATCCTGTTAGCTGCTGGAGCGCACCTCCACTTTACACGCGACTCACATCCTTGCGAGGTTAGGTAACTCTCCCAGGAACACAGACGCTAAGTGTAAGAGTCAGGGCCTGAAGCTGTCTCTCTCAGATCTTACTGATTTGATCATATTAGTGATTGAATGCATGGTCTCTTACACTTGCTCATTTTCAGCTTTCTTGAGTTGAGATCTTAGCTCATTAATTTTCTAATGTATTTTTCTAAGTGTCACTTTAGGTGCATCCCCCATTCGGTTATACAGTAGCCCCCCCGCTGTCCGCAGGGGTTATGTATGGTCCAGGATCCCCAATGGATGCCTGAAGCCGCGGATATTACCAAACTGTATACAGGGTGGGGCAAAAAGTAGGATTACACTTATCTGTATAGAAAATAATACAGTAATAAATAGCAACAGAGGAATAAACTGTTTTGTGTACTCACAACTGGAAACCTGCTTTTGCCCTACCCTGAATGCTCTTTTTTCCCCTTGCACATCTGTGTGATAAAGTTCACAAATTAGGCACATTAACAGATTAATGAATGAATCGCTTTATTCACTTGGAATATATGGTATTAAGACAGGAATTAAGTTAGCTTGTAAAGGTAACTCTACAAGGGGAGTTATTAATACTGAGTAAATTAAACTCAAAGACTTAAATATTCCAGCCTGTAGTGGCCTTGTACTTCTCAGTGGCAGGGGCTGTGTAAGAGACCCGCACTCTGTCACACTCGATTGTTTCCTGTATTGTTTAACAGGTTTTTATAATCTTACATTAACCTGTGTGGTTAGACTGTGAGCATGAGCAGTTGTCCATGTCGTGCCTGTGAGACACAGTGATGTCACCGCCATCGCTTCTCAGCTTCTTCCTGTGACGCTGGACTTAGACCATTACAGTACTCGCACCTCAGGGGATTCCGACTGCCTGCACTTCTGCTAGTCCTGTGCGGCTCTTTGTGTGAATTAGGAAAAAATACCCCATTCTCAAATTACTTTACTGCCATCTGTTGAAGAATTATTGTAATAAAAATGCAGCACTACAGTAACTGATGATAAATGAGGCTGCCCTCCTGAGTTGTTCGGTGTGCACCCCACTCAGCTCCACGGGGCAGCTCCGGACCACCCAGTGGGCTGAGAGGATCAGTATTGGAGTGGACTTCAACTTGAGTGGCACAGCAGTATCTTGGGAAACTAGATTCTAAACTAAGGATGGAAGCTTCACAGTCACCCATGAAGTGGGGATTCTTACAATCCCAGTTTTTCAGATGAGCAAGTGGAATCACGTAGGTTAAAGAACTGACCCACAGTCACTTGTCTGTAGGGTGGCTGAGCTGGGAACGAAACCTAGGCAGAGAGATTCCAGAGCCTGGCTTCTTCACCACAGTCACAGGTTCCTCTGTGAACCCCCGCCGAACGTGGCAGCTCGTTCAGCCGCTGTCAAGTGTTTGTACCTCTGCAAGCGAGGCTGTAGCTACTACGGTCTTTTTCAGGTTTTGACAAAGGAAGAGGGGTTTGTGCCTTTTGCTGCTGGCTCTTGTTTTTATTTCAGAACAACCTCGGGTCCTCTTGCTGCCCTGTGCTTTCCTACTTCCCACCAGCCCCCGTTCTTGAGTTGCAGAATGACCAGCCCACACTTCGATAAGGCTGCTGGGGTTCTGTCTCACCAGGACGGCCCCTCCTCTTCTTTGTGCCTGTTCCTTCTTCAGTCCCACCACTTTTTGAACCCTAATTGTTGTCCTCCCCTCCGACTCGCCTCTCACAGTCTTTCCAAATCCAAATCATCTTACACACTATCCGACTTAGGAGGAAAGTGCCTCAGGGCAGGGATCGCCCTGTGTTGTTTATCAGTGTCCAGAGTGCTCCATAAATTAGCGTCTGGGGGGTTTTGTACATACTCATTATTATTGAAGTACCAAAATGCTTCCTGAGCCACGAGGAAGCATCCTACGATATTAGTCTAATTGCTTGTACATGTTCTTTAAAAACGAAGAAAGCCGCCCTTCCTGTCTGAGAGAGCTCTCAGATCTCAGAAAGCAGCCACAATCCAGGGCTCAGTCTTGGTTATTGTTTTAATGTTTTTCTGTTTATTCAGAAATTCCTGTTTGCAAGGTGTGAGTAAGGTCCTGTTGGTCACGTGGACCTGTTTGCAATATTTGTGCTGGTGGCCAGAAAGCAAAAAGGCCGGGCCGGCCTTGGCTTGTTTTGGCCCAGAATCTGTTGTTTCCTCAGTGACGTTTATGGTTTAAAGTCAATAAACAGTATTCATTTCTCAGGGGGCTTAAAGTGAATTTCATCTATATTATATTTATGTAGACGTTTACTGCCAGAATGAGTCAACAATTTTATTAGCATTTTATGATGCAGATGGAGAGGCTTGAGACTTGTTGAATTTCAATGTGGACAAGTGTGTCAGAGGGACTCGTTACAGAGCGGTGATCCCTCCAATGCTGACTTTGAGAGTGCACTCAGAAGAGTGGTTAGTGAGGCAGTTTCTCGTGTTAAAAATATTTACACAAGAACTTGTTGGCCTGTTATCCTGCATATGAGATTTCTTTCATAAGTATATTTTGATTAACGGTTTAATGAATGTCCTTTTATGAAAGAAATGTTACTCAGGACAAACTGGAGTGGTATTAAACTGGTCTGTTGAAGTTACCTGCAAATCTTCAATAGAAAATAGTGGTACTTTTTCAAAGAAAATAAGCCCTTTTGTCACTCACTTGACTGTCCATGTCTGATGAGACAGTGCAGTTCAGCCGTGGGTTTGAGGAGGAACTGCTCTCCTCACCTCACCGCAGGCACCCCCCAACCCTAAGACCAGGCGGCTCCTGCTTTCCTTCAGGCTTTGGAGGGTCACCGTGGAGCAAGTTGAATCAGCAAACAAGTGCCGCTCATTTCTAGATGATAGACACCCTGTGGTGACGAGGTTGTTTCCTTTTCCAGGGTATGCAGTGGTGTCTTGCTGCTCTGGAAGCAGTTGGGCACTCTCTGCATTTAAAGCTAAGGCCCAGGGATAGCTCACCAATGTGCCGAGTAGAGCTACAGGTCTGAGGCTTGGGGTGCCTGTTCTCGTGGTTCCCAGCCCTGGCTGTGCTTCAGAGTGTCTGGGGCCCTTTGTACAAAGCTCTGGTGCTGTGGCTGTGCCCCAGCTTACATTTGGGGAAACCGAGAGGGAAAGGGCTCGCCTACATACAGCCTCACACACTTGCGTGTTATGAAAATCACAGCATTAGGCGGCAGTGACTGACCTCAGTGGAAATGCTCTTTGATTTTGGACCGAGCGGTAGTTAGGTTGTGAGCAGTGCAGAAAACAGGGTGGGCCACCCGGCACTGCCACTGACTTTGAGGAGCTGCCGTGGAATAAGATCGGGCGTGACAGAGCCACCTTCAGTGCCTCCCGTGCTCTCCATGCCGAAGAGAAACTTCGCTGCTGTTTCGACAGTTTGGTTACATGGTAGGCACACCCCCTGCCCAAGCCAGGACGTGGTAGGTTCAGTTTATGTGTCTAGTAGACAGAATGGAACAGCTAAGCTCTTATTTTTTGGATATCAGATCTTTAATTATCCGTTCTTTTTTAACTTACATTGTATTTTTCAGTTACAGTTAACATTCAGTATTATTTTCTATTAGTTTCAGGTATACAGTGTAGTGGTTAGTCATATACTATCAGCATTTATTAAATTGGTTTTCCGTGATAGTGAGTTTTTTAAAAATTGTTTTTCAGTTACAGTTTATATTCAGTATTAGTATGTATTATTTTCAGGTGTACAGCATAATGGTTAGACAGTTACGACGTAGTTTGCAAAGTGTTCTCCCTTATATTTCCAGTACCCAGTGGTGATAGTGAATTTTAATTTTCAGATGTGGGTACTGTAAAATTTTTAGATAAGCATGTCCTGGCTGGTGTGGCTCAGTGGACTGAGCACTGGCCTGCGGACCGAAGTGTCACCGGTTAGACTCCCTGTTAGGGCGCACGCCTGGGCTGCTGTGGGCCAGGGCCCCGTTTAGAGGTGAATGAGAAGCAGCCAATCGATGTTTCTCTTGCACACTGATGTCTCTCTTCCTCCCTCCCTCCTTTCCTTCTACCCTCTCTGAAAATAAATAAAATCTTTAAAAAATTTTTAGGTAAGCGGACAGAGAACAGCCTTCAGTTGTCATTTCCTTTGTAATAATTGGGGGCAGAGGAATAGAAAGGGGTGCGTCAGCATTTACTTAGAAACTGTGGTGTGGGGACCCTTTTATTGGGTGTTGGAAATGTAGGGGTTTGAACCTATGCCTTCAAGAAGTTCTTTCCTGGGGAGACTGTGTGCATGTGCATGTGCATATGAGAAGGCAGGCAACTGAGTCAGAACCATTTTAACGTGTGTGTGTGTTTAAATGTCACTCCACAGCGCGTGTGTGCTGTGAGTAAATAGGTGCAGAATGACAGGCAGCACAGACAAAAGGCGCTGCCTCAGAGGAGATTGTGAGGTTCAGCGAAACAGCGGGTGCGAAATGCTCAGCATACTTAAGGCTCCGTAGTCTCACTGCCCACACTGGCTGTTCCACCACTGCTGCAGGAGCTCAGAGGCAAAGACGACTGTGGCCGAGGGAGATCAGGGAAGGAGAGCGTGATTTAAATGATACCGCATCTATTTTATTTTTATATCTTTTGCCTAAGACTTGAATTGCTAATAGCAAATACTTTGGAAGGTACTATGTAACATAAAAACGTATTAATGACATGGTCTCTTTTATTTCAGGAACTTTACATTGCTGTAGGAATATCTGGAGCCATCCAACATTTAGCTGGGATGAAAGACAGCAAGGTAACTACCCAACAGTCAGGGATGCTGAGAGGAGAAACGCTTGTGTACAGTTTTGGGTTTCACTGCGTGTCTCCTCGTGTGTGAAGTTGACCCATTCGCTGAGATCTAGGGACTGAAAGCACACGTCCTGTTCGCTGTCTGCAGCAGCAGCCCTGGTGGGAGAGGCCTGCCCCTGGTTCCCAGCTCCGGTGCTGATCCCGCAGGCGAGTTTGCACCGCCCTGCTTTGTCTGTCCAGGGCGAGTCCCGAGGTCTCCCTTCGTTCTTACCATCTGTGGATCGGAAACATGGGGTGAAAACTTGACGAGGTTCTGACTGACGAGTGTATGATGTTCTCATCCCTTATTCTCTGTCTGCTTCATCCTGGTCCCCTAAGAGTCTCCTCACTCGTCTGTCACAAAGGCCTGTCTTTCGGGTTTTACTAAAATGTGACTGACACACTTTGGGTTGGAGTGTTGTAGTACCTCAGTAATTTCAAAAAATGCAATGCACAGAGGAAACACTTGACTTTAACTTGCTGCTTGAACTGTGTCTGGAAGTCCTATGTAATGACTCTGTGAACATAAATTTCAGGATCTGACACATTAATTCATGCATAATAATGAACAGTTTGAATTATGAACTTAGTCTTTCATGAAATCAGGGATGGTTTTGACACTCCTGCTTTTATCCGATAAGATGGAAGTTGGATATGAAAGGTAATAAAACTTTTAACAGGTTTAACCTTCTACCTTGAAAAAAATGCCTGCTGTACCTCCCAGTAACCTCTAAATGAATTGCCTCAAAACCAGTCAGGTTTGACGGTCGGGGGGGCAGCAGGTTTCTTCACTGAGTTCTGAAAACAGCAGTGCCACTGAGGAAAGTGTTACTGCTGCATCAAGGGAAAAACCCTCCAACACCGGCAACCTTAAAAAAACATTTTTAGCTGGGCCAATTGAGACATCCAGATTCTTCTCAAAAATGAAATATTCTGCCCCCCGAGATGATCCCGGTGAAAACCCTTACTCCATGCCAACAGCGCTGGACTGTGGGGAGAGGTGGACGAGGTAGGCAGGACACCTCAAAGCAGAAAGGGAGGGGCTGAGCAAGGAGACGGTGTTGGGGAACAATCCCTAAGGATAACCGTAGGCCAGGAATGCGGCTGTCCACGCAGCCGACAGATGCGTACTCAGCACGCACTTGTGCTTGCGTGCTGGGACGCTGGGATGGAAAAGACGCGGCCCCACCATCGCTGTCGGCTGTGGGAGAGACGGCGGTCTCCGGTTCGGCTCTAGTACAGGGATTAGAGTGATTGGTTTAAATCAGAATGTTGCATTCGTGAATCTGATGGCTGACATTTTAATTAACATTGTAGTGTAGTTGAAAGAATATAAGATGTGGTTATTGTATCAAATGAGCCAATGTGATATTGACTTGTGAACTATATGCACATTGATATGGTTGAATACAATGTGTGCTTTAAAAGCTCTGTAAGAAAGAAGAGCATGAATTTGTAAGGACAAATGAGAGCTCTAGGGTGGCAAGCAAGAATCTATCATAGTTATTTACGATTGATAATTTGGGAATAGTCTTTTAGTAATCTGAAAAACTGTAACCAAATCTTTTTTTCTTACATACGTCAGTGGTTCCTTGCCCACAGTTACGTGTTGTTTCTTTAAAAGTAACTTTCATACAGTGGGATGAAAAAAGCTTTCAGATGATTAATCTGTCAGATATTTTAGTAGGTAGATTCCAGGAAAATCATTACCCATCATTAATTAAAGTTCTGCTAGTACTAGTAGCAGCAGTGAAACGAGCTACATTATGCCCAGAAGAGAAACACCTCCGTGCAAATGCACATGACTCAGAAAATATTTGTCCTTGTGACTCCGGATTGGAGGCTCAGTTGGAAGCCATTGTTTATCATCTCTGACCACACGTCGTTCAGTGTGTGTGGCGTGTTCGTCTGGCTGGGTGCTTCCCTGGACTGGACTGTTCTCTAGTCTCAGATGTTCGGGAAGATTACGCCCAACACTTTGAGGGGCTCCTCGGGGGCCCCAGTAGTGGAATTACATATGTTGTGTGACCTATATTTTAAGTCAGGCTATATCAAAATACTTTTAAAATGTGTTCTAGCCGTTTTCATGAGACAGAGTAATGGGCAGGTAGAAACTTACTTTTGGTTCTCGAGATTTGAATGACTATAATCTATCTATAAAATTTAAACTCTGATTTTACTGTCATTGTGATGGTGTCAGAAGCCATGTGTGAGGAACACATCTGTGTGGTTACTTTGTAATTTCCCCACATCTGCACTTGTTTTCGAACTTCTGAGTCTGGTTGGGAATAGGGGAGACAACTGAAAATGAAGGGGCTAGGAAAAGCACAATATTCCTTTAACTGTCTGCAGATAACTTTAGCCAGAGGGTGAGGGGCTTGCAGCAGTGGGGGAGGTGCAGCAGCACTGGCCATCCTCCTCCTCCTGTTTCTGTGATCGGAAGCAGCAGTCAGTGACCAAAGCACAGATCCCCGGTATTGGGGGGACGGGGCTGTCTTGGCCGGCTCTGGCGCCTGCACGCTGTGCGCACAGCGGCCTGCTACCAGGGCAGGGCTGCGGGAGAGGGGGTGGATTGCCGCCCTGCTGCGAGCTGCAGGCCTCCCCCTGGAAGGTGCAGGCCTTCAGTGGACTCCAGGGTTCCCAGATGGGCGCCTGAGACGGACTGTGCCGTGCAGCTTTTGTGCAGCTGGAGCCACAGTCCTCCATTTCTGAGTTGTTACCTAAAACTAAACGTTCATTTGTAAGTCAAAAACAAAACAACTTTATAAAAATGATTGGAAACCTTTTTATGACTGTGATGGGCTCATGGTGGGAGTGGGAGATAAGTTATGTTCCAACACAGGAAGTTCTAAATTTATAGTTACTAGCTCAAATGAATCTAATTTGGTAGACATTTTTGAGCACTATAAATTTGTTATTAGGACAGTTAAAGTAGAACTGTCAGTTTATGTGGTGTATTATCTTGGGCAAACTGTTTTTATTTCACAGACAATTGTGGCAATTAACAAAGATCCAGAAGCTCCAATTTTTCAAGTGGCAGATTATGGAATAGTTGCAGATCTGTTCAAGGTAAGCTGTTACCTAGACTGTCATCTGAGAACCTCTCCGTTGGTCAAGGACGGAGCTGTTTCAGGGAGACACTGTGTGTCTGTCGGTCTGCGTATGCATGTACTAATATATGTACACAATTTTGAACTACTTGAAGTTGTCCTGATAAACACATGATGTTTATATAGAGCGTTATAACGTTCCATCTAAGGAGTCTGTATCATCTGTAAAACACCCATATGGCTCTTGGCACAGCATGTACTGAGCTAGTGTGCAGTGTGCAGTGATTCAAATAACCCGAACCTAGAGTCTTATTTGGCAGGTACTATAAAGAAATTTACATCAAATCCCCTCTTTTGGAGATTTGCCAGTGGTGCTCTAGCTTTTCATGGGAAGACTGGGCACTCGGGTCCAGCCTGTCTGACCCAGCAAAGACGCTCTGCTGGTCATGCTGGCGAATTAAAGCCTTCCTGACGTGACAGGTATAAGGGAGAACTCTTACTTCCCGCTCCTCACACATTCCACTTTTTGTAGTGTTTTTTCTACTCTGCTGCCACCTGTATTTGTCCTGCCCTGTGAAAGAAATTACTTCAGTGGTATTGATGAGCACCTAATACTCATCTGGTCATATTGAAAAGTCACCGTTTGTGTTCTGAGACTTTAGGTGACCTTCCCCAGGACACAGTCCTGGTCAAAGCTGGCCTTGGTGCTCAGCCTGGTGCTTCCTGCATGCTCCCAGGCCCAGCAGACGGAGCCACGAGCTCTAGGTTGCTGACAGCTCCAAACAGGTTTCCCAGGGCCCGTCACAGGCATCGTCTGACTTAGGTCTGCACTAGAGTCTTGGCAGAACTACCTAATGTATAAAAAACAAGCACGAAGCAGCCAAAATGGAAGACAAACAAGCCCCAAATGAAAGAACAAAAGAATTTTTCAGAAGAAGAACTAAATGAAATGCAAACAATTTGTCAGATACAGAATTTAGACATAGAAGATGCTGGACAAGATGGAGGTGTAGGTAGACACGCTTCGGCACAACCATAAGAAGGAACACAACTAACTTCAAAACGAAAAGCGACCAGGAATGCCCAGAACTGTATGGAAGTCTGACAACCAGTGATTTAAAGAAGCTATATTCATCCAGACAGGTAAGAGGGGTGGAGACCGGGATTCCAGGCGGAGAGGATGTGGTGTGGCAGCAGCGGCTGGTGGAATGGGCAGCCACATTCACATGTGGTGTATAGAAATCAGGGGGACACGTTGTGAGCCAGTGAGCCCAGCCCCAGGCCAGACTGCACAGCCCAGGGTTCCAGTGCCAGGAAAATAAAGCCTCATAACTTCTGGCTGTAAAGCCAGTGGGGATTGGAGCAATGGAAGGAACTGGTGGTTCCTCACAAGAGCTCAGAAAGCATGCAAACCCACCCACTCTGGGAACAACAACCAGGACAGCAGCTGGAGGGGTGCCAGTCACATACAAGAAATGGTCGAAGTGACTGGAAAAGGGGTGAATGCCAGCCCGTCCCCCAGAAGTCAGCCAGCAGTGGCACTGACCCCTCTTTGACCCCTACTCCACACATGGAGCTACAAAGCAGCGAAGCAGGTTGCCCCACTCTGGTGAATACCCAATGTTCCCGTCCATAGTACCTAACGGGTGTGCTAAAATAGGAAATCAAAGGAGCTCTACCTATAGGCACAGGAAGGCTGCCAAATGAGGGGACAAAGAAATACGGGCCAAATGAAAGTACAGGCAGAACCCCAGAAAAAGAATTAAGCAATAAAGAGATAGCCAACCTATTAGATGCAGAATTCAAAACACTGGTGGTAAGGATGCTCACAGAAATGGTTGAGTCTGGTCACAAAATACAGGAAAAAGTGAAATAAAGAAAAATATACAGGGAAGCAAGAGTGAAGTGAAAGAAACCAGGACTCAAATCAATGATTTGGAGCAGAAGGAATAAATAAATATTCAACCAAAACAGAAGGAAGAAATAAGAATTTAAACGAGGAGAGGCTTAGGAACCTCTGGGACAACTTCCAACATCTGAACCATAAGGTGCCGGAAGGAGAAGAGGAAGAGCAAGAAATTGAAAACTTACTTGAAAAAATAATGAAGGAGAACTTCCCCAGTCTGGCAAAGGAAGTGGACTTCTGGGAAGTCCAGGAAGCTCAGAGAGTCCAAAAGAAGTTGGACCCAATGAAGCACACACCAAGGCACATTATTACCCAAGGTTAAAGATAAGAGAATCTTAAAAGCATCAAGAGAAAAGGAGAGAGTTACCTACAAAGGAGTTCCCATAAGACTGTCAGCTGATTTCTCAAAAGAAATCTAACAGGCAAGAAGGGACTGGAAAAAAGTATTCAAAGTCATGAAAGGCAAGGACCTACATCCAAGATGACTCTATCCAGCAAAGCTATCATTCAGAATGAAAGGGTAGATAAAGTGCTTCCCAGGTAAGGTCAAGTTTAAAGGAGTTCGTCATCACCAAGCCCTTATTATATGAAATGTTAAAGGGACTTGTTAGGAAAAAGAAGAAAGATGATCAAAACTGAACAGTAAAATGACAACAAACTCAACTATCAACAACTGAGCCTAAACGAAAAACAAAACCAAAAACAAACTAAGCAAACAACTAGAACAAGAGCAATCACAGAAATGGAGATCACAGGGAGGGTTATCAGTGAGGGGGTGGGAGAATGAGGGACAAGATACAGGGAATAAAGCATAAGTGATAGGTAGAAAATAGACGGGGAGGTTAAGAATAGTATAGGAAATGAGAAGCCAAAGAACTTCCATGTATGACCCATGGACATGAACAGATGGGGGTGGGGAAATGCTGGGGGGCGGGGGTGGGTACAGGGAAGGTAGAGGGGAATAAAGGGGAGGAAAAAAATGGGACAACTGTAATAGCATAATCAATAAAATATAATTTTCTAAAAGAAACCATAAAAGATCAATCAGAAATAGAGAATGCAATATCTGAAATAACACACTGGAAGGAATAAACAGTAGGTAAGATGGAGTAGAGGTACGAATCAGCGATGTGGAAGAAATGATAGGGAAAAAACACCCAAGCCGAGCAGCAAACAGGAAAAAAGAATTTAGAAAACGGGAGGGGAGCTTAAGAAACCTTTGGAACAACGTGAAGTGTAACAATGTCTGTACTGTGGGAATACCAGAAGAAAGTGAGCGAGGGATCAAGAACATATTTGAAGAAATAATGACCAAAAACTTGCCAAATCTGATGAAGGAAAGAGACACACAAGTCCAGGAAGTGCAGAGTCCCAAACAAGACGGACCCAAACAGGCCCACACCAAGACACATCATAATTAAAATGTCAGATCTTAAAGAGAAAGTGAGAATCTCAAATGCTGCAAGAGAAAGGCAGTTAGTTACCTACAAGGAAGGTCCATTAGGTTGTCATCTGATTTCTCAACAGAAACATTTATGAAATGTACAGTGTTTTTTTATTCACTGAGTTGTGAAACCATTACCACTGCCTAATTCCAGCGCATTTTCACCACAGAGAGGCACCCCCTATGTTTACCACCCTGCTCCATACTCTGCGCAGCCCCTAGCACCGACTAACGTACTTTGTATCTCTATAGATCTGCCCGTCCTGGACATTTCACATAAATAGAGTCATGCGATGGATGGGTTTTTTGGCTGGCTTCTCAGCACAGTGTCTTAGCACAGGGTGTTCAGGGTTCCTCCATGTTTGTAGCATGTATCAGCTCTCTGTCCCTTTAGATTACCGAACAGTATCCAGTTTCTGGATATGCCGCATTTTGTTTACCCATTCTGGTTGTTTCCACTTCTTGACTGTTATAAATAATGCTAGTATGCATGTTCGTGTGTAAGTTTTTGTGAAGACATGTTTTCATCTTGTTTGTACATATGTCTAGGTGTAGAATTGCTGGGTCACTTGATAACTCTGTGTTGAATCTTCTGAAGAACTGCCAGACTGTTTTCCAAAGTGGCTGCCCTGTCTTACATTCCCACCAGTAAAGTATGGGGACCCTAATGTTCCACATACTTGCCAACACTTGTTATTGTCCATCTCTTTTTATTATAGCCATCCCAATGGGTGTGAAGTGGTATTTCAATGTGGCTGTGATTTGCATTTTCCTGATGGTTAATTGTGTTGAGCATCTTTTCATGTACTTATTGTTGTTGCTTTTTTTTGAGAGAGAGCGAGAGAAACATCAATTTTATTGTTCCGCTTATTGATGCATTTATTGGTTGATTCTTACATGTGCCCTATCCAGGGTTCAAACCCTCAACCTTGACATATCAGGACGATGCTCTAACCAACTGAGCTACCTGGCCACGGCTATGTGCTTATTGGCCATTAGTATATCTTCTTTGAAGAAATGTTTATTTGGTTCTTTGTCCATTTTTATTTTTGCCCATTTTTAAGGTGAATTGTTTGTCTTTTTCTTGTTAAATTGTAGGAGTTCATATATTCTGGAAATTAAACCCTTATCACATACAGTAATACCTCAGTACTAGGCTTCAGAACTTGTCAAGCCCTGTACTCGTCGCATTTTGACAAGAAAAAAATATTTCAGCACTCAGTGCTTGCTTGCCACTCGTTGCCCCTGCCTCGGGACACAGCAGAGATGGACGTGTCAGTCTCACAGTAGCTCACAGACAGGCACTGGTCGGTTTCGGCCCTTGTCACAAGTTCCAGAACAAATCAGTGATGAGGGCCAAGATACCAGTGTATATGATTTTCAAATATTTTCTCCCTTTTTGTAGGTTATCTCACTTTTTAATCATGTCCTTTGGTGCACAACAGTTTAAAATGTTGATGAAGTTCAGTTTATGTTTCTTCTCTTCTTTGTTTTTGGTGTCCTATTTAAGAATCTATTGCCAGATTCCAAGGTCCTGAAGACTCACCCCTATGGTTTCTCCTAAGAGTTTGATGGCTTTAGCTCTTAGAGTTAGGTCATTTTGAATTTTTGTGTGTGGTGTGAAGTGAGGGTCCAGCGTTGCTCTCCGGCACACAGTCAGGTGTCCCAGCCCCGCCTCTGTTGGAGACGCTGTTCTGAGCCTGGGAAGTCGGAGGTTGATCTCATGAAAAGGCTACAGGTGATGGAGAGAGAGAAAGATCCCTCATCCCTTTTGGGGAATGTGGCACAGGGACATTCTGCAAGGTTCTTAAAAACTGGACTAACCCTGATTCACGTTTCCTTTAAAAGAGGCAGGGCTCTAATCTGTTCTTCGTGAAACACGTAGGTCCCCCCTTCGCCTCGCTGAGCCTGTCATGACTGGCATGAGCTCACGGCCTGGGCGCCCAGGAAAGTGGGAGATGGGGCCGTAACTGGATGCCGCCCCGCGCTAATGCCTGCTGGCTCCGTGGTAAAAGCGGGCCTTTGAGGAGGCTGCAGACAAAGTGACATTAGGGAGAAACAACATGTCAACAATCACCTTAATAAATTTTGTACGAACACATCATTTCCATCTAATGGAAATGTAGCTCTCTTAAATAATTGAGAGGCCATCCTCATCAGGGGGGTTCAGCTGGGATCTTTGTGCACTAGGATGGTCTACAGCATCTTAGAAGCCTGCGTAATTGATATTGTACATGAGTGGCTCCGCTGGTGCTCCCGTGGGCTGTGTGTGACGTCCCCCTCCAGTCCCCACATGCAACTCCCCTCTGTTTTCCAGGCTGTTTCAAAGCAGCTCTACAATCAGAGCTGCAGTTGCAGCCACTGAAGTGCCGAGCAAGACTCAGGGTTAGAAGATTATCTTTTTTACCAGGGGCACCAACACGGTCAGTTTCCCCTGTGGTGCTTCCTCACTGTGTCTGCTGGTCAGCCACTGTGTTAGCAGAAGGCCTTGATCTTAATGGGGTGACGATCTTGAACGTTCAGCGTGCAGCTCATTTTTGTGTTCCAGGAGGTAGTAACGTACGCTGCGAAGCAACAATGTTTGTGAGACGAATGGTGAGTGAGTGAACCAGGAGAAGAGGTCGAAGGGGCTGACAGGAGTTGTGACTGAGCAAGAGACTTAGTGTGGCCTCTGAGGGAAAGACAGGAGTGCGGGACGGCAAGAGGAAGGCCAGGGAGCTCAGAGGGCCTCTCGCACAGGCGAGAACAGTGGACTCCTGCTTCGTGCAGAGCTTTCCTGGGGTTTGAGGTTGGGTCAGAAGGGCTCCTAGGCCCTGCCAGCCATGTGGCTGGGTGGTCTGTCCTGCAGAGGTGTGTCTCCCCCACAACGAGGACAGACAAGAGTTCCCCCGGTGGGGAGAGGAGGCACAGGGTGGGGAATGAATCCCTCGGGAGGGATTCATATTTTTTCCTCTGGCCTTGGCAGGAGTGGTGATGGTGTCAGAGCGAAGGCTCGTGTGGCTTAATGACTTCTTTTTAAATTTACAGGTAGTTCCTGAAATGACTGAGCTATTGAAGAAAAAATGATTCATGATCATGTCTTAAGGAGAAAAATTATCAGAGTATTCAGCTGCAACCATAGAAATTCGTGGCTGTTGTAACAGTCATTGGAGAGCTGCATTTCAGAACTCGAGAAAAAATTCTAACAAATGACAAAATGCTTTTTTATGGGGCTATTATGTTTCTTTTAAATTGCGGTTCTAAAAAAGAATTTTTGAAATTTTCTAATTCTGTAATAAAATATATAATAAAGTCTTTCCATAGCTTAAGAACTACCAGCAGAAATATGCCTAGCTTGGTAAAGAGAGAGAAGATTGAAGGACGGTAGGAAAAATCCATTTATTGTTGTTATTATTATTTTTATTTTTATTTTTATTTTTGCCGGCCTGCTTCATGGAGGGCTCTGTGTTTGAGGTGAGAGTGTAAATATCAGCATTGCCACCATCTTAACCCCACACACCTAGTCATCAGGGGAACAGGGTTGCCGGGTTTAGAGTTAAGAAAGCATAGTCAGGGCACGTGAATGTGATCTCACATGTACCTCCATCTTCAGAAAACCATAGCCGAGGTGACGAGAGCACACCTACCTGACTTCAGCCTGACCCTGCTGAATGGATTCCCTGGCTGCACTTACATTGTTCTCCATGTCATTTCAGGTGTGTCAGCTGGTGGGGTTTTGTGTCTGTAAAGGGGAAGGGAGTAAGAACGGGTGTGCTTGCAGATGGTACGGCCTCTTCTGCCAACAGATAGTTTGATATTATTATAAACGTTTAACATCCCGCTCAGAGGATGCTCTGGCTGTTCAGCCCTCCGTTGGCTTCCTTTGGGCTCTCTCAGAAAGCAGCCAGGCGTGCAGGCCGCCACGCATGTGGTCAGCTCTGGCACTCACACTGCTGCCCGAGGGCATGGCTGAGGTCGGCAGTGTCCCTTGGAACCGGCAGCTGTGAGTGCAAGCCCAGAGCAGGTTGGAGGGGCTTTGGCCAGGCCTGCAGGAAAGTCGTAGCCAGAGCTGCCACCTGAAGCAGGTGTGCAGCAGGTACAGGAGCTCACAGGACAAGGGCAGCAGCAGGGAGGAGACGGGACGTGCCAGTGACATGTGGGAGAGGGGCAGAGGGGCCCGCCTCGCACTGGCCGGTTGAACCTTTCTGATTGGTGTCGTGATCACTTGCTGTGAAATTCTCAGAAGTTGAGTGTTTCTGGCATTTCAACCTTGTGTTCTGAGGCGAGAGAAGAGTGAGGCTCTGTGTCAGAGCCCTAGGTCCCTGCACATCCGAGCTGCACAGCCATCTGGTCAGGCCCCGTGTACAGATGGGGGGTCCTGAGGAAGAAGTGGGGAAGGTAAAGTGGCTTGTCCGAGGCCACGTGGTTTTCAGGCTCTTCCCAAAGGAACTGACTTTGCTCAGGGCCGTCTCCATTTACCCCTCGTCTCTGTTGGGCCTGGTGGCTGAGGGCAGGAGAAATGGCAAAGGGAGGACTGTCCCAGGTGGCACCCCGGCGTGGTTCCTAGTGTCAGCGGTGGACTGCAGGGTCTTCTTTCGGCTCCCTCCTCTCGTGATGGCTCCACCCCGTGCAGCTGTTCACCTGAACTCCTCGCCATCAGAGCAGCGTGAGTCTGGTGCGTACCGTGTGCCCGGCACCGTTCCAGCAGTTCATACGTGTTGGTAGTCCTCAGACACACTGTGAGACAGATCCTATTAATATCCCTGTTTTACAGATAAGGAAGCTGAGGCACAAGGAGGTACTATAACTTGCCAAGTTCACCTTCTAACCAGAGCCGGGATCTGAAACCAGGAAGTCTGTGCTTCTGTCTGCCCTGGGCTGCAGGAGCAGCCAGGCTCGCTGCACAGCACCCGCAGGTGAAGGGCACCGGGTGCCGGGTGCTGGGGGTGCACACGCAGGGTCCTCACCGAGGAGGGGAGAGGGTTTTCTGGGCCTGTCTCTCCAGCAGCATTTTATTCAACTCGAAAGCCCCTCTGTATGCCACTTAGACTTTCCTTTTATTAAAAATATTTTATTTATTTATTTATTTATTTTAGAGAGAGGGGAAGGGAAGGAGAAAGAGAGGGGGAGAAACATCAGTGTGTGGTTGCCTTGCACACCCCCAACTGGGGACCTGGCCCACAACCCAGGCTTATGCCCCGACAGGGAATCGAACTGGTGACCTTTTGCTTTGCGGGTCGGCGCTCAGTCCACTGAGCCACATCAGCCAGGGCTGGACTTTACCTTTGAAAGGCGGCTGTGTGAGGTGGGGGCAGGTGGTTAAAAATATTACATATGCCAGAAGGTGCGACTTGGTGTGCCCTTCCTATCCATGTTTTATTGGAAACAAGCGGTCAGTTCCTGATGACTCTGCCCTGCACCTGGCTTGAGGGTCCAGAGGTAGGGCTCTGGGGGCTGGTGGGCAAAAGGGGTTGGGGCAGTTCTCTGTAGTGTGTGTGCTTTTCCTGTGTGTTCTGAGGTCTTTAGTCAACCTCGTACAGCCCCTGGGAATTTGGTGGTCTGGTTACATGGACAGAAACCTTCAAGGGCATCCGGATCCAGGAGGGTGACCCCTCACACAGCTTCAGTGGTTGAGAAAACACAGGGTCCAGCCTCTCATCTGGCCCAGACTCTGCCCTAAAGGGAGAGCGCGTGGCCCTGAAGGAGACCAGCACCCCAACTGGCTCTGAGAATATAGGTTTCTGGGGCCATGCCCTCAAGATTTTGCAGCTACTGGGAAAGACAAAATGAGATCAAGGATTAGAAAAGCCTATTTGCCTTGGTTGGTGTGGCTCAGTGGATTGAGTACCGGCCTGCGAACCAAAGGGTTGCCAGTTCGATTCCCAGTCAGGGCACGTGCCTGGGTTGTGGGCCAGGTCCCCAGTAGGGGGGGGGCATGTGAGAGGCAACCACACCTTGATACTTCTCTCCTTCTTTCTTCCTCCCTTCCCCTGTCTCTAAAAGTAAGTAAAGTCTTTAAAGAAAAGGAAAGCAGATCAGAGAGGGCTCCCTCTGTGAGCCTTCTCATCCGTGGGGTGGAGTCTTCAGTATCAGTGTGTTGGGGCAGAAGTAGCAACAGATCAGAGTTCACACAGATGCCTGAGGCTGTGAGGGGCAGAAACGTGGTGGGGAGGGGTGTGCGTGGCAGGAGAGGGGTTACGCTGATTGGGTCATGGACTCAGGAGTTCGGCTTTTGTTCCTCATAGGTCAGTGGTTCTCAAACTTGCCCTCAGCTAATACTGCCATGTTAGGAGCTGGACCAGGGGTGGTACTGTGAAAGATGTGTATCTTTTCCTGGTTTGCAGGAAAAATTAATAGAATTTCTCCAATTGTAGGTCTTTCTAACAAACTTTTCCCGTAAAACTTTGGTTGCTGCTATACCTTCTTAGGATTGTAAGCAGATTGCAAAGCAAATGGACAAGTAGCAAACCAGTATTCTTAACGGAGGTGGTCAGCAGCCGTGGACCCTCTACAGCTTAGTTAGTGAACATGCACTGAATACTTAAAAATACTGTGAGTTGGTAAGTGTTCCTTGTTTATATGTTAGAATGAAATATGATATATGCAGTATGTCAAGAATGTTTCACGAAGAGCTGTGTGACTTCCTGAGGCCTTGCCACAATCCTGGCAACTGGGGTCATTGACATTTTGTGAGGAAGGCCTGTGACCTGACCTCAAGGAGTGACCTAAGTCGGCGGCGTGTTTAGGGTGGATGGAGGGAGGAGATGGAAGTGACTGGCAGGCTTTTGCGGGAATTCTGTGGCCTTGTGCCCTGGATGGGTTTGGCTGAAAGCTCTTTGGTTACAGAATGGGCCCCAGGAGAGTGGAAATGGGCCCAGAGCTGTGGGCGAGGCTGGCAGAGAGTGGGGCTCTTCCTCCCGGGCCAGGGGGAGCCATGCTGCCAGCAGAACCCGGGCGTGTCTGTGCTGGGCTGGGAGTTTGAAGCCCTAAGTGCGCTCTCTGTCTTCTGGAAAGGATGGTTGGCTAGGTTGCATTTCACAGTCTTCTGAAAGGCAGTGATTTTCATCTTCATAAAAATGGGCTTGAGAGTCTAGGAATCCCAGAGGACAAGCTTGATGATAAATGCTATCGGTCAGCCAGAGGTGACTTGACCGATAAAGTTCGTTAGGGTGATAAACTGCCACAATTTAGTATACCGCTAGATTTTTAAAAAATACCTTGTGGGCAACCCAAGTTGCTGATAATCCTAGGTTTATAAAGTACTTTCATGTAAGGTCCTGCATCAGAGGTGGGAAGGGTAGGAAACTGTGAAGAAATCAGGCTCTTGGGAGAGAAAGGGATTTGCCCAGTCACAAAGGCAGTGGTGGGACTGGAACGCAAGCCACTTCTTGCCAACATTGCTTCCTGGGAACCTACTGTGGCTTTCTCTAACACAGTGAACTTTCTGGATGAACAGATTGGCTGAGAGGGGACCGACCAGAGAGGCAGTGAGACGTGGACCCTGAGCTAGACTCAAGCTCCACTTTGGGAGAACAGGAGCAGCACCTCTTTAGCTTGGCTGGGGTGGGTGAGGTGGAGGGAGTGAGATGAGGCCTCTGAGCTGAGTCGAGAAGGGGTGGCTCAGCTAGCCAGCGAGGAAGTGTGTCCCACACAGAAGGCCAGTATGGACGAGCTCCAGAAGCACCAGAACATGGTGGACTCTGGTGGCCCCTGATCCCCAAGTCTGTTCTAGCCTGGCAGCCCTCTGCTCTGGGCCACTCTGCTCAGGGAAGCAGGGCTCTGGTCCGCACACTGGCGGTCTCTGGTGGCATTTAGCAAACTCCAGCCCCACAACCCACGCTGCTTCCTTATGCAGGGCGGGGGGCGGTCTACCTAGTTATGAGGCCTAATTGATGTTGGGGAATCTACAAGAGCACTTGGTGAAAGGTACCCCGTAAATCTTAGCCACTGAAGAGATCTGCTACATTCATCACAGTGTTTAATGTCCTGATTGATCTCTAGGGTAGTGAATTTAATTCATTTGCTTGTTTCAGGCTGAATAGGCAGCCGGCCCCCCTCTGCTGCAGCCTAGGGCTCTGCATGACACAATGCCCACACATCTCTTTGGTAGCTTGCAATAAATTCAGCAGCAAATGTCCTATCATTTTCTTTGGATAAATTAAGTATTTGCCAGGAGACAGTACCAAACTTCTCAGCAGTGGAGAAAAAAAATCTAGAGTAGTTATGAATGCCTTGCTCGTCAGGGAAATAAATGTAGGTTTTGCCTTATGCTGGAAAAGGCACAGGAAGACAGCCTGTCTGGGGAAACGCTCTCTTACCTAACTCGAGGACTCCGGGACAACGCCTGTGGGGGAACCATCAGGGATGTGTGAACAGGGATGAACTTGGAGGAGCAGGCAGTGCCTGGGGTGGGGGCAGCACTCGGCCTCTCAGCAGCCGCATACCCCACCAGCACCTCCCCCACCCCAGAATAGCAGCAGTAGCTGGTGAGTAACTGAGCATCCCCTGGGCAGCCTTCTGCAGAAGTGCTGAGCATGGGCAAGCAATACAGCATCCCAGGCGTCTATTATTGATGAGGGTGGTTTCTGCTGGGTCTCCCTTGAAACATTCTGCAAGGGCTTTCCCTCCATTATGTCAGTCTCACCACCCTAGCAGCCCTCACAAGGGCACGGGACCAGGAGTGGGGCCAGATAGCAGACTAGAAACAGGGTTGGGCTGAGAGTGCAAGTGCCTGGGCATCGACACGCCCTGAATGCCCAGCAGCACCCGAGGTGGAGGTGAAGAGGTCCAGGTGTCTCTCCAGCCCTGAGGTGTCCTTTGATACCTGGGCTTGTCTGTGTCACCCCCAGAGCAGTTGTCGGGTGTGCTTCTTAATCACAAGTGTTTTATTGACTTACTCTAGTGAGTTACTTTCCTTTTTGACCTTATCTCGGGTGAGCTTCCATAGCCCTGTTGTTGGTCGTCTTTAGAGATGAGAGAGTGCACTGTGGAGGAGTGTGGAAGCAGCACCAGGACAGGAGCTGCTTGTGGAAGCTGTCTTGGAGTGAGAGAGTGTTCCTGAGCTAAGGGACAGGGAGGTGTAAACACTGCCGCGCCTCTGATGTGCAGGGTCTGTGGAAGCACCATCTGTGTGACTTGGTCTAAAAAGCCAGGGTTTGGGGTAGAGGCCTTGCCCAGGGCTAGCTGGGGAGGGGCTGTTGCCTCATTCAGGGAAGGCAGGCCCAGAGCAGGTCCAGCTCTGGCCCAGCTCTCTTGGGGACTGGCCACCAGCACTGCTGGCTCTGAGCCTTGTCCCTGCTGTCGGGGTTGGCATATCCAGGTGGCACTCTAGCCATGAGATTGGCTCTCTCCAGCTCCGGTGGGGAGGCTGAGCTGGGAGGCTGGCTGAGAGATGGCAGCTGCCAGGAGGCCAGAGGCCTGACTTCTGTCCCTTGCTGTCTCGATGTCACCTGGGTTCATTACAGGGGTCTCGTTTTTCCATGTCCAGTATGGCACCTGCCCCAGACAGACCTGGATCTGAATCCTCCTAGGAGTGTATTTGTTAGCTCTGTGCTCTTGGGCAGGTCATTCAGGGATTCACCCTGAGCCTGTTCTCCTCTGAAGCAGGGAGAACAGCACCCACTCTGCAGGACTGTGGTAATGAGGGAAGACAGCACAGAGCCCGTCTGAGCAGGGAGGGAGTAGGTGGAGCCATTCGTGTCATCACCCTCTTGCTGGCTTCCAGAAGCTGCTGTTACCCAGATTCCCCTCCTGTGGGAGGGCACCAGTGGGGGCTCCCGAGAATGGTAGATGAGCAGGGGGAGCCACTTCCCATAGCTGCAGGCCTCCCAAGGGTGCTTGGGCCCCGTCTCCACCAGCTCCCAGGGAAGCCATGAAAGCCAGAGCTCACTCTCACCTGCCGTACTCCACACCTGCAGGCTCCACCCCACACCTGTGCCCTGGCATGTTAAGTGTCACCCGCTACAGCTTCAACAGCAGACTGTCCTTGCAAAGGCAGCGGATACCTCCTGGGGTCTTTCTCCTCAGTCTCCATGTGGTCACGTGGCAGTTCTAACACGGGTACTGCCTGTTCAGGCAAGAAGACGCAGCGGGTGCTCAGGCAGAATTTCAGCTCACAGCGATTCGTAAGTACCGTAAGAAACCAGCTTTGAAAAGCGAAGCTCTTCTGCAGACCCCACTTCTAGGTGGGAAAGCTGCGGCAGAGAGCAGGAGATACTTGCCCAGCCTCGTTCTCCCTTGCTGTCTGTTCGGTCCTTTGGTTTCTGTAGAGCAGGAGCCACAGCAGAGGCGCGTGCTGGCTGGCAGCTGGGCCTCACCTCTGGCTCAGGACAGGCCCCTCTACCTGTCGGGGCAGCCAGCACGTGCCCCAGTGGGGCGCTGAGCATGGTGGCTCTTCCTAGTCGAGCCTACAGACCACTGATCCAGGACCCTGCTGGGTCTTGCCCTAGAGACCGTAAATCATGAAATGCCTCCCAGCCCATCGTGTGAAAAAGCTGAGTGACTAATTTGCTTCCAAAAGCTCTACAGCCTGGGAGCACAGCACCCAGCACACTGTCCGGTGGGTCTGGGCTGTGGTTCCAGGGTGTGTCACTACTGTTTGACCTCAGGAGAGGCTAAAATGTCTCGGAGCCTCAGGTTCTTCCTCTGTGAGGTGCAGATACTGACAGCACCCCCGCGCCCCCCAGGGTCATCAAGAATTGAAGAAGCCCATCGGTAGGGGCATTAGTTGAATGCTCAGTCCTGGAAGTTTTAGTTCTGCTGTTGGGGATGCAGGACGCCTCCAGTGACACCCCCAAAATGGCTCAGTTGGGCAGCGATTCCTTTAATGTTTGAACAGCTGCTCATCTCCCTGTGAGCCAAGAGGGTGCTCTGTGCCTTGCATGTGCTCCTCTCCCTCCCTCCCAGTCCAGCTCCTGTCCCCGTGACTCTGCCCATGCTGTGGCTTTGTGGGCTCTCAGGGCCGAAGGGAAGTGGGTGCTGACAGCCCTGGGGTCACTGTGTTGCCAGGTGATTCCATGGGGCCACAGGAGCTTCTAGGGAGGGTTGAGTGAGACAGTTGCACACCAAGAACCTGGACAGCAACAGAGGGAAGAAAGGGCAGCCAGAGTGGCAGGTAAGCCAGTTCATGAGCGCCGCTGGGACAGTAGGAGTCCAGCTCCCTTCCCCATGACTTTTGGGGTGTGTAAAGCAAAACACAATGGTTACCAACATGAAACCCCGATTTTTAGCAAGGGAGACAGGGAGCTTGGGCCTGGGCCAAGCCAAGGCCAGGCCGTTTTGGGATCTGGGCCAGTGATCAGGAAGGCAGAAGCCAGGATGACAGTGTGTGGCGAACAGGAAGAGCCACTGAGGCTTCAGGGTGGTGTTCAGGCTTGCACCTGCTGAATTTGAGGGCCCAGGGATGGAGGAGACCCAGGTGGGAGAGCTGGGTCACAGTTGTCAGTGAGGAACATGGAGTTCTGAGCTCTGTTTTGGTGGGGAGATGAGGGAAGGGACAGGACTAGTCTGCAGCCACACACCCAGGCAGGGTGAGAGCTTCCTGCCTGGGCCCAGAGTGCCCTGCACTCGGAAAAGGCCTCAGGGCTGCCAGACGGCGATTGGGCCCCTGGGGATTAGGCCCCTGGATGGTTTTTCATCAGGCCAGCCCCAGCCCCAGTGAGCAGGCACTCAGACTCTGCCCCTAGGCCAGCAACCAAAGGAAGACCTCTGCCAGCCCACATCTCAGTGCAGCTGGTTTTTATTATTAAAGCTGAGTTTGCAAAATGGTTGTCCCCTGCTCCCAGGACACTCCCATCCACCTGCAAATTCATCCCTTTATGTCCTGTGAAGGTGAAAACTAGGTTTGTCTTGAAAAGACCCAGAAAGGCTCATGCGGAATGTGGAAATGAGAGAATGAGGAGGAACAAAATAGGCTCAGATGGTGGTCTTCGTGAGATTGTGGGCTCCACCCAGGATTCCTGGACGCGAGGGCTTGGGGGGGGTGGGGCTGGACAGCCCCTGCTCACAGTGCTATTCCCGAGGGTCCAGGGTGGGCGTCAGGAATGAAGGCAACGGCAGAGGCTGAGCTGGGCCTGGACTCCACCCTGCTGAAGCTGGGCCTCAGGCTGGTTTTGTAAAAATGGTTTAAAAACCCAGCCGTAAGCACCGCCTTCCCCTGGTCAGGGCCAGAGGCGGCACCAGCTCTGGGCTTTGAGGTCTGAGGCATGTGTCCTCCTCTCCTGGTATCACCTCCCTGGAGGCAGGCAGCACCCTGAGAGGCCAGGTGGGCTCCTGTGTCCTACATACGGCCCCAACTGTGTGCCCTTCTCCCACCCAGCCCACCACCTGGGGGCTCTAGGCTTCAGGGACCCTGTGCAGTGTCTGCTCTTTGGAGTCCAAAGGTCTGAATTTGTGCAGCGTGGGCGCAGCTGGCTGGAAGTGGATGACAGGCTGGATCTGAAAGACGGGAAAGCCCTCCTGGTTCTTCTGGTTGAACAGACTCACCCTGTGCTCCAGCTCCGGGCTGGTTAGGGCAGAGCCCGCTGGGCTGGGCTGGGCTGAGGGCGCTGGGTCCAAGGCCCGCTGGGATGGGCAGGGATCCTCTGACAGGGAGGACAGCAGATCCTGGACTGTGGTCTCCGTCATTTGCTGCTGGGGCGGTGGTGGCAGTGGCAGGGGAAAGGGGCTGGGCTCGGAAGACAAGTCATGGGCAGTGCTGCCATCCCTAGAAGAGCACAGGGTGCTGCTGTCGCTCTGGGCCTCGGGGACCGAGCTGCCAGTGGAGCAGGACACGCTCTCGGAGGTGCAGCTCACGCAGGTGCCCTTACCACTGAGCTTCAGGGGCACGTCCACCGAGAAGAGGTCAGAGGAGACATTGGGCTGGTGGATGTCTACCGCAGCTGTGGTGACCAGGCACATGGCTGGCTCTGGGACTCCACTATCTACAAGAAAGGATGAGAGCTGGTAACATGTCACCCTCAACCCTACCTCTCAGTTCTGGTGAAGGCAGGTCCAAGCAGAACCAGTTCTTGGACTGGACAGTGATACTACTGTCAACGAGTTCGGAAAAACGTGCATACTGGTACGTATATGCCCACGCACAGGATCTTCGGACACACTTTCATCGTGAGTGAAGTGGGACAGGAGAAGACAGTTTGCACACAACCCCTCTAGCTGCCCTGTTTCGCTCCCAGCTCCCCACTGTAGCTCAACCCCCTAGCACCCCACTGTAGTTCACACCAATAGCTGGCCACCCGCCCTAAGTCCCCTCTCTGGCTTCCCACTCCAGCTTGCCCCCTCCCATGTTTCTTAGCCCCCCCACCCAGCTCACGGTGCTAGATCCTCACTTGAACTCCCCATTCTTTGCTTACCCCAGTGTACCTTCTAATTCCTCCCACTGTATTGCACCACCCTAGCTCACCCCCTAAATTCCCACTCCAGCTCTCCACTCTGCCTTGCCCCTTAGCTCTTCAATCTAGTTGCCTATTCTAGCTTGTCCCCATAGACCAACCCCTGTAGCTAGTCTCCCAAGCCCACTCCTTAGGTTCCCCACTCCAGTTTGCCCCTCTAGATAGCCTCCATTTGAACTTGACCCTCCAGCTCCCTACCCTAGTTCACCTCCTAACTCCCCACTGTGATTTACTCCACTACTTCATCACCCTTCCTCCAAGTCATAGAACTCCTGCTCACCAGCACCCACCCTACTTCACGTCCTCGAGCTTCTGGTTTACCTCTTAGCTCAGCATTCTAGCTCCCAAATCTAGCTTACCCCTCCAGCTTCCCACACTAGAGCCCCACTCTGGCTTGAGCCATAGCTCAACCCTCCAGCCCCATAGTTCACATCCTAGCTCCTTTAGCTCACCCCCAAGTCCCAACTTTAGCTACCCATGCTAACAAATCCCCTAACTCAAACCCCTGTCCACCACCCCCAGCTACACCTGTAAGTCACCACCATAGCTTCCCACCTCTAGTGCACCCTCCAGACAGCCCAGTCTAGCTCACCCCTCTAGCTCCTACTCTGCCTCACCACCCTAGTTGGCACATGCCTGTCTCCCTCTGTCCCTCTTTAGCTCTGCCCTCCGCCCCAGTTCCCTACTATAATTCACACTCCAGCTTGCTCTGTAGTGCCCTGGTCTAGCTCCCAAGTGTAGCTTCCCACTCGTGCTCACCCCTGTGGCATGCTTCCCTAGCCCTCCATTCTACCCAGTCCCCTACCTGCCCAATCTAGCTTCTCTTTCTAGATCACCCATTTTGCTCCTTCAACTTCCCAATCAAGCTTGAACCCCTATGTTGCCCATAGCTTTACCTGTAACCTCCCACCTTAGGTCCCCATTCTAGCTCACCTTGTAGAACCCTGGTCTAGTTGACCACCTTACTTTTTAAGTCCCAGAGACATGTCATTTCTTGACATGTGACCTGTTTTCCAGTGCCAGGGGGGCAGCTTGTATTTCATTGGGCCTGACTATACAGGGCACCTCCAAGCCCACCCATCAAGCTCCCCACTCTAGGTTGCTCCTGTCTCACTTCTTGCCTCCGTAGCTTCCCTATGTGAGCTAAACCCGCTGTGCCCCGTTCTACCTCCCCCTTCCTCCTCACCCTGCCACCGTGGTCCCCCTAGTTACGCCCCTAGCTCTCCACCCTTGCCTTGGCTCATGGATCCACCACCCCCAGGTCTCCACTGCAGCTTTCCTGCTTCCTCCCTAGCCAG